>JAOEHK010030980.1:0-10327 GCA_025447835.1 Labidoglobus nevermanni | reverse complement strand
ATACCAAAGTTGATACCCTTATTATATACAGCGTTAGTTAGGTCAATAGTAACCTACGGAGGTGTTTTCTGGTGGCTATAGGTACTTCGGGCAAATGTCATAAGGACAAGACACCCCAAGTGTTTTTGGAAAATGATTTTCGACACCACTCGGTAATCATTGGGGATTCCCTAGAGGCGGCAATGGAGGGTCATTCAAAGAATCAGAGACGACATATTTGCTGCTATGCAGATGCATCGGTAACAGGAAGTTCTGGACTAGGAATGGTAGGTCCCAGATGTAGGGAGGCCATCACGACTGGTTCTGGACCCTTCCTTCGTGCTAGATACAGTCATCATGACAATTGACAGATGTGTTCGCATATGGCTTACAAGGGGGAGCGCATCTGCATATGCTCAGATAGCAAACTGGCCATTAAAAAGCTGTGTGAGCACAACTTCGACTCCGGAGAGATCTGAAACTGTAGGCTGGCATTGACCCAGCTGACCTGCAACAATAATGTCCCGGCGCCGGCCCATGAAGTTATTGGAGGCAACTTGGAAGCAAACCGATTCGCCAAGGAAGCAACCGCTAACCCCATATCTGACCCCTCCCTACCTGTGGGCTATCATAAGAATACAGGAAGGATATCATGGCATGGGAACACCGATACAAAAATTCCCACTAGCGAAACACCGTAGGGTTCAGCCAAGCTTAGTTGCTTCAGTTATCATCCACACAAAGGGCAAAGGTGTTTTTGCTTCTCACTAATGGAGAATTACAGAGGGAGGCTAGAAACGGCCCACCAACTCATATGCTCATGCAAAATGCTAAAGTGCTTTGTCACATCCAGCAGAACATACGGAGGAGGAGCAGCTTTATGTCCCCAGACATAACTGCAATGCCTCCAAGGAGCTATTGAATTTCCTTCAGGAAATTCTACAGGGATCACTTGGATTCTAAACTAGAGGGTCACAGTACAACAGACCTCTTAGGGTGCGGTACTCAGGTCGATGGGTGGCCGTAGACCCCCCTCCCCTATTACACAAAGCAAACCTAAACCTAATAGGACCTAACTTAGTCTAGTCTAAACCGACCTAACTTTACCTAACATTCCTGGTGCTTATATTTTATGTAGTGTGCACTACATAATATTGGCAAGGAATTGGCAAACACTATTTGCAGTAATATGGAGAATGGAAGAAGACATCGTATTCCACAAACTGGGAATGACAAGTCACAACGATGTCATGTAAACCGATGGTGGCGGCGAATGGAGCGCTGACTTGAAATGCATTTATGATTGATGCAATTTATTCCCATTTTCATGCAAATATTATTTTAGCATGCTGCATCGGCTCCAATGTCAAACTATGCGCCCAAAACGCATTTGATATTTGTTCCATCATACTGCTAGTATATCTATCCATTTCAAATTATGTTTTTGTTCTGCAAATAATCATCCAATTTGCAACTAAATCGAAATTATATGCAACACAGGATTTCATAATATAATTTCATAATCATTGTATGATTATAAACAATATGTTATGATTTTATTATTTCATTATATGATATGATTGGAGGTGGGAAATATATGCGCATGCAGCACTTCGGCCCTGCTCTTTGAACCCACTGTGCATCCTCCTTGAGTTGGAAGGGAAGATAGGATTGGATTTTAGGTATGGGACGGGAAATCATATAGAAGGGCGTACTGAAACCAAATTGCCATTTCAAATGTCCTACTGTTCTCTTTCTACTGGCCACTCGATAGTAAATCCTAACGCTGTGCCAGGGATTGAACCCAAGTCTCGTGGACCCAAGGGCTCGTGGACCATCAGTGTTACCACTCAGCTACCGAGCGGTGGAAGAAAGCGACGATAATTTAATGCTTAAAGTAAGTTCTGCCAATCACAGTATAACTCTCAATACTGCGCATGTAATGTTGGCGCAAATAAATCATGAAATGGCATGTGAAACCAACATGAGGGAGATGTAATCAGCGCGTTACAAATAAGTTTTACAGCATGTGTTCCTTCGTCGCCGGAATTTTAAGAGGAAATTTGAGATAAACAAGCTGCCATAAACTTCCAGCCACTGCTTAATTTATGACAATTTTGCGTCAACAAAGTAATCCGATTTTCAATTATGTTCCCTATGGCTCAGCATATTTGTCTCATCTGTCGTAGTCGAGGGTACCGGATGGATGTTGACATTTTTCGTTAGCGAAGACGAAAGGACAGCGAAGGAGTGCTAATCAATGACGCCGTTCCTACAAGGATCTGCAAGAAGCGAAAATGCCGCCTTTTTGACGTTTGCCTTGGATACTCTCCCAATCATTCTTCTCGTCAACAAGGCATATAATTATGGAAGTCATTTTCATACCTTAAAAGATATTATTTAAAAATTTGGATGTATCAGATATACACCCAAACCTCGCTTTGCGTCGTTGTTACGTTCCAAAAAAACGCGACGCAAATCGAAACGACGCAAAGTGATTTAAGATTTTCTATAGGAAAAAGATTACAAACTCGAACCCATAACAACGCAACTTTGAAATTCTACGACGTACAGTGAAAATTAGTACTAATTAAGCAGCGACGCAACTTCGAAACAACGCAAAACGAAACGACGCAAAGCGAGGTATGAGTGTACAATAATTATGATATATATTTGCGTATCAGTTTTGAAGAAAATGTCTCATATAATGCTTTTCGATGTTGGATTGCGAATTACGGAATGATTAATAAGTGAAAAGCTTTATTAAGAACCGCAGGACCCTGAAATAATTTTTAAATTTTAATTAGTGAATATGACAAGAATCTACATATCTAGTTACCAGTATTTGACGCTGAAAATTGCAAATCCAAAATAACATACGTGGTAATCACACTCACAATCGTAATAAGGGCAGTGTAGTCGAAATCAAAGATACCCGCTGCAGTAAATTGTGGTCTCCATTGTATTGACTGGTCTAATAAGTGATCTAATTTGCGAATCCAATTTAGGGGACGTTCATAGTACACAATTTTTAAACATCTATTTAGCGCTTCCGTGCATATCGCCGTCGTTCTTTTGCCTTCATCCTTGATCCGTTGGCATCTATCTATAAGTGCCCACAATTGACCCTACGAATCCAAAATTAGGTTGACCATTGTCGATATATATTGAATTATGGTTTACATAAATAATCATTAAACGCAGGGCGTTGATATATCTAGCAGTACCTACTAATTGTAAGTGTAGCCCAACAGACATGTCAGCAAAAGCAATAAGATTAAACATTGCTTCGCCAATCATTATGAGGAAATACATGTCAAATATCTTATTGATATTTTTAATAACAATCGCAAGTGCTTCATGGACGGTGATGAAGCTCATTATTTGCAGAGTTATGCTATCCTTGTTTGTCATAGCTTGTTTGCTTTGTTTGCTTTGATGATATGTTAACTCATTGATATAGGGAATTTCAACATTTGCAATGAGTTTGTTGATTAAATAATTTAATGCAACAAAGTATTTCTTAATATCATCGAGTAGTTTCCAAATTACAGTGACTATGAAAAGTGTTATATAATCCATGCATAGAGAGATGATGGTCGACAAATCCCATTCGCTTTGAAATAAAGTATTTACACACCAACAGTAGATGATGATGTGAAAATGACCGATAACTAATTGAAGCATCGTCCATTTATGGTGAATGTCGCATCCGTAGCTGTTTAATATCGTCTCAATTTTCTGCACTTTCTTCTTATTAATGAAGTATAAATCCCGATTGAACACGTTGATATTTAACACGGGAACTGAGAATAGTAAGCCAAAGCTAATTAAACCACATGTAGCCAAAATGAAGGTAATTTTTGTCCTTCCAGAACTAGAATAAATGAATAATACTCCAGTATAACACCTGCCTATGAATACTAATGCTGCATAGGCAATTACAATATTTGAATGCAGTTTTGGGAATCTATTATAAAGTTTTCCGGGCACAAGTAATAACAGTTCGGCCCAAAAGTCTATCCAGTTCATTTTTATTTAAGAATGATGAAAATTCAAAGGATTATATTCAATATATATGGCCAGTTATAATTTAAAACGGATACATGGACAATGCATCAGCTTTCAAACAAATATTTATTACGATAATGGGAACAAGCATATCCAATAACTGATGACCTGTAAGCGATTTACTCTACATACATAATTGGATAAAAGCTTAATTATTATTGTTATTGAATATTTATTTTTAGAATATTTGTCTATATAGGTAATTCCAAATAAACTCCGAAAATTCTCTCTTTCAACTATCAAATCTTGCCGCCGATTACGTAGTCGTTTGTCACCGTTTGCGAAATCCTTTCCCGCCGATTGCGTAATCGTATGCCACCGATTGCGTAATCGTTTGCCGCCCATTTAGAAATGGTTTTTCGCTGATTTAGTAATAGTTTGCCACCGATTTCGTAATCGTTTGCCGCCGATTGTGCAATCCTTTGTGGTCGGTTGACCAATCGTTTGCGGTCCATTGCATAATCGTTTACCACCGATTGCATAATCCTTTGTGATTGATTGCGCAATCGTTTGCAATCGTTTGTGATGAAATTGCGATGGATTGCAGATGTAGAATGGGTCGTATTAGTAGGGTTCTCTGTGTATACAAATGTTAAGTTATTTAACATTGAAACTTCAAAGATGGTAAATATGTTGATTCTAACATATATTTATTTCTCGCCCTCGTTATGATGTTTGTTCTTAATTCTAATTAGTTACCTAGTATTCCCTATGAATATGAAATTGCATGTTGAAACTTTCTTGTGCATATTCGTACAGATTGAGACAAGAAATTTACAAATGATTCCAAAAGTGTTTTCCATTTATTAATTAAGTGGTATACATTTCCTATAACAGTCCAAATTTTTATTTTTACACTAATATTGCTTTTGAAAAAATTGCTATATATAATCCATTATGATTATTTATAGGTGGATGGATTGTCAATTGCAAATTGAAAGTTAAGTGAAAACTTTCCTTACTAATTGCAGATACCTGAAATCAATTGTAAGCACATAAATAAAATATTGATTGTGGCAAGAATGAATAGTAATTACCAGTATTTGATGCTGAAAATTGCAAATCCAAAATAACATACGTGGTAATGACACTCACAATCGTAATAACAGCAGTGTAGTCGAAATCAAAGATACCTGCTGCAGTAAATTGTGGTCTCCATTGTATTGACTGGTCTAATAAGTGATCTAATTTGCGAATCCAATTTAGGGGACGTTCATAGTGCACAATATTTAAACATCTATTTAGCGTTTCCGTGCATATAGCCGTCGTTTTTTTGGCTTCATCTTTGATCTGTTGGCATCTATCTATAAGGACCCACAATTGACCCTACGAATCCAAAATTAGATTGAATATTGTCGATATATATAAAATTATGTTGCGTTTTACATAAATGATCAATAAACGCACTGCGTTGATATACCTGGCATCACCTTCAAATTGTAAGTGTAGCCCAACAGACATGTCAACAAAAGCAATAAGATTAAACATTGCTTCGCCAATCATTATAAGAAAATATAAGTCAAATAACTTATTGATATTTTTAATAACAATCGCAAGTGCTTCATGGACGTCAATGAAGCTCATTATTTGCACTGTTATGCTGTCCTTGCTTCTCATAGCTTCTTTGGTTTGATGATATGCTAATTCATTGATATAGGGAATCTCAACATTTGTTATGAGTTTGTTGATTAAATTATTTAATGCAACAAAGTATTTCTTAATATCATCGAGCAGTTTCCAAATTACGCTGACCATGAAAAGTGTTATATAATCCATGCAAAGGGAGATGATTGTCGAAAAATCCCCTTCATTTTGAAACAAGGTATTTACGCACCAACAATAGATGATGATATAAATATGACCGAGAAGTAATTGAAGCATCGTCCATTTATGGTGAATATCGCATCCGTTACTGTTTAATAGCATCTCTATTTTCTGCACTTTTTTCTTATTAATGAAGTATAAATTCCGATTGAAAACGTTGATATTTAACACGGGAACTGAGAATAGTAAGCCAAAGCTAATCATACCGCATGTAGCCAAAATGAAGGTAATTTTTGTCCTTCCAGATCCAGAATCAATCAATAATACTCCAGTATAACACCTGCATATGAATACTAATATTGCATATGCAATTACAATATTTGTATGCATTTTTGGGAATCTATTATACAATTTTCCGGGCACAAGTAATAATAGTTCGGCCCAAAAGATTATCCAGTTCATTATTACTTAACAATGATGAAAATTCAATAGATAATATTCAATATATATGTCTAGTAATAATTTAAAACGGAAACAAGCAAAATGCATAAGCTTTCCCTGCCCGTTTTATTTAAAGCAAATATTTATTATGATAATGGGAACAAGAAAATATAATAACTGACGACCTGTAACCGATTTGCTCTACATACATAATTGGATAAAATTACGGGACTAGCTTAATAATTATTATGAACAAATGAATGTCGAAGGAGGTTTAATTATAATAATTATTGACTTTTTATGTTTAGAATAATTGCCTGTATAAGTAATTACAAATAAATTGCGAAACGTTTAACTCTAAACTCTCATATCTTTCTGCCGATTGCGCCATCGGTTAGCAGTGATTGCGTAATCGTTCGCCACCGATTGTGCAATCGTTTGTGGTCGGTTACACAATAGTTTGCCGCCGATTGTATGATTATTAGGGACCGATTGCATAATCATTTGCCATTAATTGCGTAATCGTTCGCCACCGATTCCGTAATCGTTTGTGCAATGATTTGCAGGCCATCCTTGATCTAAAATATTTTTTTCTGAAAAGTGAGCGATATGCCCAGAAAAATTGGGAACCACTGTTCTACGGGGACCGCACATTTTGTTTCCCTAGTGTGTACTTTTTACAGTGGCGCGTGTCAAATGTGTTTGAGAAACACTGTTCTAGACACAGTTTATGAATTTCATAAACTGGAATATCCCATTGCGACTATGCTAACGCCTCTTCAACTGATTTAGTATTTAATAACTGCTAGTATTTATCTGGCATTTGTTTGAGCTCAGATAAAGGAGCAATAAGAGGAGGAAAAGTTCATCATCAATGGCGTTCCAAAAAGGATCTTAAACAAACGAAAGCGAAGCTTTATTTCACATCTCGTTATTACGGCGCAAAGCCATATGCCTCTATGGTTTAAAGTGCTTTTATCTTCTAACGTGAATTTCGTGTCACTTTATTTAATTCCTGTTTCGAATCTTTAGAGTTCTGCCTCAGCTCCTTACAGCCTTTACTCGGCGCAGAGGCGGCAGCCTCCAAATATATTGTGTTTTATTGCCTTCCTTTCAACCAACATCGTGGCAGTTTTCACATCTTTCCTTCTCCCGCCTGCCATGGGGAAGCGGAAATTGTTCCACTGTTCTCTTTGCGAATTATTACACCACCCGACTTTAATAGTGTATTAATCATTTTCAAGCCATATACAATTAAATAACGTCCTTTTCTGGCAATTTCTTAGTTTGGTATAGTATACACTTGTGAGAAACCCATTTGTTGCCGAGCCGTAACGCCCTTGGCCCACGAACCTAGTGACTAGGGTTCAGTTATGATTACTAATCATCTAGCAATGATAAAGTTCATGTATTGAATTTAAAATCTAATAAAGATCTGGAATATCGCTTTGATGGAGCGCACTTTCAAAATATGAACTCGCTAAACTATTACAGGTTGCTTGAAACTTAGTGCTGGATGCTAGCGTAGTTTAGTACAAATTTGAGTCTGGGTTTCGCTGTAAATAACTTCTAAACTGTCATGGCGCAAATATGTTTATCTGAGGCAGCATTAACCTGAAGCTGGGCTGTTCAACCATAAGGGCGGCAAAAACGTGACCGCATACATTGGATACTCTATGGCTTTCCTTCTCAATGTTTGGGAAATTACTTGACTCTGCACTTGATGCTTGAATTATGTTGCTTGTGCAATATATCATTCTATAGTTAGGCATTATGCTCACCACTATAAATCATTAACTGTCTACTTGCCTATTGAGCATTACAAAAATTTATCCACAGTATCCGACTGATCAAGCCCAGATTTAATTCCGGGTATTAGGTGTATTTAGCAATTACTATATAGAAGTTCAATTGATTTAATTAGATTGTGTACAAAGGGTTATATTATAGTACAATTGCAGTTTTATTAGATGAAAAATTGAACTCCTCTATACTCCTTTATCAAATTATGTGAAATTGACTTCACATTTTTTATTGGATCCAGCACCTTATAAACAATTCTACTTTGGGTGCTGCTAAGACCGGGTGGCTGGATACCCTCACTGAAGTTGACCCCACAAAGTTTACATATGAATATATAACTATAATAGACATTTGGGTTGAGAAAATTAGGCGAGGGGATGCATTGAGAGAAGGCATAGTAAAATATGGTTAGGAGAGAGGTAACATCCTTACGGTACCCCTGGAACAAACTTGAAAAGAAGGATTTAATCCTAACTCTCATACTTCTGCAGGAAGGAGGTAAATCAGGTATAATGAACCCCAAAAAGTTCTAGTTTGAGAACAATGAACACGTTGTAGTATGGAATATACTGATGAATCCAAATTGTATATTAGGGATCGTTGACACAGTTCCATATCCTCCTTTTCAGGATGCGTTCTAGGATGTTGCCTAGAACTGATCAGAACTGTTCCCAATTTGCAAGCGTGCGGAAGAGATTATAGATCCCCAAGATGAATTGGTGAAATTGATAGAAACAGAACTAATCAGTGATCTTGAGATTAGATAGGAATCGGTGGTACAAATTCTGCCATAGCAAAGGTAAGCTACGGTAAGGATTCCTGTCCCATTTTTGTACTTTTACTTATGAATATCAATAGTTTCTGATATGCAAAAATCATATAATCACATAAACGCCCGGAAATCTTCCGGAAATCCTGTATATCAGATTATAGTTTTCCTCATTTTTCATCGTATTGCAAAGGAGCGCATGGACTGCCCAAACCATCATGAATTCCAGTATTAAATTTGTATGGGTATCGGTTCAACTCACTAGCAATTGATGTAAATCTCAATTTCCATAAACATTTGGCGCAGACATTGGAAACACGTATGAGGTTTCTCTGTTTCTCCCTTTAGCGGCGCATAAAGTTCGTAAGTCATTGCCTTGATATTAATAGCTAATAGTACATATAATAATCCGAAAGCGGACTAGCGTAAGCATAAAATTTAATGATTTTAATTACAGCATATGCAGTAAACTTCGATTGGCAATTAAACTTTTTATGTGCAAATTTCGCTCACATTCCGGAATCATCGGGTACGTTATGCTCATCTTCTTCGTATATCGATTCATATCGAATGCATTCTACGTAGGTACCTAAATGGTGATTTCCATTTTCGTTTTTCCCGAAGCAACACGCGTTCGCTCATTTCGCGTTCATTTTCAATTTTCCCGATAGCCTGACAAGCCTGGCCAATTAATTGCTGCATCGCTGTAATTTCATCATTTATCTATCACCAGAAGACCCCGTCTGCAGCTTCTAGGGACTTGTTGTAATTAGCATTTTTAATTATAGTAATAAGAGTTAATTTATGCAACGAGATATTTCACTCCCTTGGCAATTTCCGATAAAGTAAACTGTATTCTGTTCATATAATTAGAACGCTGACATGAAAATTTATTAGCACATTTATTACAATAATGTATCAGACTTTTTTAAATTAAATTCTGTAGAATTATAATTTTATCATTTTCATTATTATTCGTTTTCATAAAATTTGCATGATTGCCAAACAAGCGCATTAATGAACACAATTAGACAATCCAAATGGTTTGTTTGAGTCAAATTTAATAAATCTGCAGTTAACAACTCTATGTACTGTAGGATAGGGAAGGTATATTAATCATAGTTCTGCTTGCTCATTTCGATAAATAAAGTTATTGATTTAATAAAATCCTGAATGGCTATAAGTCTTATACAGAATGAATTGTTAGGGTAAATGCAAATAAAATAAAGCTAATTATGAATATTTGCAAAGACTGACTGATTTATCTCTGTAATTTTCCTATGTATATGTGCCCAAAACTTAATTAATAGCCAAAATTCATTCAATCAATTATTTTTGTATGCCTTTATCACCTATTTATGCAATTGTTACAATATTCAACATTTTAACAGTTTTTCAATAAAAATCTGGCAACACTGCAAAATGTTCTATAACCTCAGTATTGCGCCAAGTAGTGAGCTAAAGGCACGTGTTCGCGAGTGTTCAGTGATTTTGTGAAGC
>JAOEHK010030870.1:0-25065 GCA_025447835.1 Labidoglobus nevermanni | reverse complement strand
GTGGATATTAAATGGGGTCGCGAAGCAATCGTGGATCTCAAATGGGGTCGCCATGGAAAAAAGTTTAAGAAACACTGGCCTAGAGGAATAAACAATCCACAAATTCTTAATAAAGAAGTCATTAGTCGTAAAGTTCTTCAAGGAGAGAATTTAATTTCCAGCTAAACTGATCCGAATTTAGTTTCTTTGACACATTTCACTACCGATAGCATAAACTTAATAAACCCTGTATCTTTAGGCTTCTCCAAACCACGCATTAAACGGTTTTTCATGACTGCAATAAATTCACGATTGCTGAGTTGGCCATCCACTGAAATGGAAAGATATGCGTAAAGTGTGCTGGGGGAAATAAGCAGACACTCACAATTCTCATCAAAGATAGTAAACACAACATTGATTACATGATCAGTCAAGTCCACATGCGCTACAGTCTTAGCAACATGCTTCAATGTTGCTTGATCGATGGATGCGTCCGCAATATGATAAAATGTCAGGGCTGTGTCAACATCGTTGATGTTGTTTAAGAAGTGAAAGAAATTCAAGTAATCTTGGCGAGAAATTCCGACTACAGAGTCTTTAAACCTGGAAATTGCATAGCATAACAATAATGCGATCTTCTTTCGATGTATTACATCTTCTTAACGCGCTTTAGCATCTTGACTTTCTTCTTCTGCGGGTAACCAGCATACGCAAGCAGCAATTCGCAAAAGTCCACTTCGGAAATGTTGCCATTCTCATTAGGAGTTTTGCGATGAAATTCCAAGCTCAGAATTTCCTTCTGCAGCTGTTCTTGAAACTCGAGGAACTTTTCAATTGTCAATTTTTCTTTGCGCTTCGGACCAAAGAAGTAAGTCGTCAGCGCGGAATTGACGCCTTTGAACGTGTTTCCGGTGTTCGAATGGTCCCTATGACGAGAACCAATGCTGGTTTGTTGGCGAATAAGAGTTGCGACTTTCTCGAATTCTTCGCAGTCCACATCACCGTCGCCATTCAAATCAAACATGCGAAACGCTATCTCAAAATGGCGCCGAGATGCTAAACGCAGCAAAAAATGCCGACAAACCATAGTTACTTCTCAATTAGCCAACTTACTTGAAAGAACCGTTAGCAGAAAGATGTAATCTGAAAATGTAATGAGGCCGGAGCTGCCTAACTTGTAGAAGATGCTGTCTTTATCCAGAGTTAAATCCAAACGATCTTGCAAGCTCTACGACATCAATACACAGAATTGACTCATTGAATAAGGGACCATGTTGTAAAACAAACTATGCTAACAGATCTCACTCCTAATTTACCTAAAATTAATCATTTTCAAAGTAGAATTCTAATACTAATCCTTCGAACTAATAGCAAATGTTTATGGCATCTATTTTCATCAATGAAAATATGTTACATTTAGTGGAGAGTTTCTGGTATACAATCTATTCAGTTTGTTAGCGGAAAAGCTAAGAATTTTTACAGGAATGATGCGCCATGCAAAAAAAGTGAAGACTTCGAAAGATTGCTGCAATTTGCAATTTTGCTATGTTTTTTTCCCATGAAATAAGTGAAAAGCAAGACGCTAGAGATCGAAAGTGTGCTAAGGAAGTCAGTATATATTACCTCATTACAAAGCTGCAAAAGTACACATTTAACATCAGTAACAGGACAATAATTGAAGTGACAGTACAAGAAGTGTAAGAAATGAGTGGAGAAAAATAAGCTATGTTCCCATATAGTGAGTTGTAGCTCAATATGGTTGTGAAACATTGAGGAAAGTGTAAAGAAAAATTATGCACACGATCAAAGGCCGCATATCGAAAAATGCTCGTGTTATGCATAGAAGCTAAGTAATAGAAAAATTGAAAATCTCCAATGGAAACAATGGAAAATGAGACCACAAAGAAAAAGACATTCTTTTTCATAGTAGATTAATTCGTTATTGTAGATGTTTTCAATAATCTTCAAATCGATGTAAATATTATTTAAGTAAATTTAATCAATTGAGCGTAAGTAATTAATAAACCACTTCAACACTCACCTTTGGATCGTAGCGCTTATATTGATCCAATCCCAAGCCTAAAAACACAACAAGAAATAACTTGTAATCATTCGATTGGATTGATCCCAGAAGTAAGCAAATTCATCAAGAATGTAAATATTGTTAGTAACTGGAAGGAATCCAGAACACTAACCATCAGGCTGCTTCAAACCTGGCGTGATCGATCGCAAGAAGTCATCAGGTGTCATGTAAATGTCGTTATGATCAGCCGATTGTAAAGTGGCGAAATAACGAAACACCTTATCAGGCGTCGAATAGTGGCGAATGCGATTCTCATACTCAATTATCTGTTAGATCAAATCCAAGGCAAAGCAATGAATTAGTAGCATCAGGCAACTCGAACCCATGCCAGCAGATTAACGATGAATAGTTGTGCGTCCCGCTTAACGGACAAGGACGAGGAATACCCGAGGTCCTCTAGAAAATCTTCATGGATGTGCCCAGCAGCTGAGGACGGGTATTCCCCTTACTTGTCTCTAAAACAGTGATTCCCAATCTTTCTTGCCCTGTAGATCCCTTACCGATAAGACAGAATGCAACATACAAGCACGGGGAATACCCGAAGTTCCTGGACTTGACGGTTATTCCCCGTATACTTAAGTGCTGCCCTATTTCTGTTATAATACTGAAATATCTTTGGCTTTATTCTTGCTGTTATGTAGACCCCTATTCACATCTCGTAGACCCTCGTAAATCCTGAAGAATGGGAATCACTGCTCTAAAAGGTATAGCACACAAGCGGGTAATTACACCCGAAGTCTATGTGGTCCGCAAGTTTAGGGATGGCTGTCCCTGATTTAGGCGCAATGTGGTATTCAGTTAAAGCGTTTCGAGCAATGCAATGTGTAATTGCAATCAGAAAATTACCCTCGGGTTGACGCATTCCAGGAGTAATTGCGCGCAAGAAATCATCGGGAGTCATATAGGTTTCGATACCGGACTCGCTGGTGACTTTGACGGTTGCAAAATAACGAAAGATTTTGTCTGGCGTCGAATACGATCGCAATCGATTTTCGTATTCGACAATCTGTTTGCTTACAACAACCAAACCTGTGGACAATGTCTACAAGAATGCTTCCAGGCTTACCTTACGCTCGCGAAACCCAACTTTCCCCTTCTTCTTTTTCGCCTTCTCAACTTCTTCCCTTTCTTCCTCGTCTTCGCTATCGGATACTTCTTGATCATCGCTCTCCTGAACCGGAGGTTCAGAGTGTGCTTTTACAGCAGGAAATAGTTTCTGCCTGATCCTTTAAAGCGACAATTAACGCAACAGATAACGTATATATAGATGTTGTTCCTTACCAACGGAAGTTGATGAAAGGACAAATAAAGGCAATGACAAGGAAACTCATCCATAGTCTCGTTACTAATGGAACTGGGTCTGGTTTATGACCAAAATTTTTATAAAACCTCTTTGGTTCGCGAACATTTTCTAGTTTCAACGCATTGGAAGAAAGAACCAGAGGCTTCATTATTGAATATTTTGCAGCATTGTGTCTTACTGCGGTTAGCACCACTCTCCCAAATTTTAATAGCATTTTCACCCTATCTCCAGTATACTTTAGATAATTATAATATTACTACCTTATCAAAGTTTAGCAATCTGATATGATCAGCTGATTTCTACTGGGCGATATTTCAAAATGAAAGCAAACTATGCTTGATAAATCGATAGTTGTATAGCTTACTTTCAGGAAAATGCAGGAAGAAATGGATTCGGATGGCGTTACAGACTCGCCCAAGAAAGGTTTGTGGTTTTGGTTGGTGTCTGAATCGATGAATTAAATTGCTGCTTTAGGTCCAACCCTCTCAACTTCAACTTCCAGTTTCGAAGCCCTTGATCCACATGATCCAAACCTCAGCAGGCTGGCGACCACAATGTTTAATAAGACTGCCGAATATCTTTATGGCGAACTCACGACCAGCTTGGAAGATTACAAGCTGATTGAGAACATGAATCGTGCAACAATCGCCAAATATTCCGATATGAAACATATTACAGCAAATATAAACAAAGGAATGCTTGAACTCAATGAAAAATGCAAGCAATATGTTCTTATAATAAAGATAGCAAAGCGTCTAATAGGTTTTGTATTCTAGATGGCACCCTGCAACCATATTTGGATCAAATCGACCATATTGAAGATAGTGTTGTCAAATTGGAGCAGGCTGCTTATAAACTCGACGCATATTCTAAGCGATTAGAGAGCAAATTTAAAACTTTAGAAAAGCGTTAATTGTAAATTTTATTAACAAATTGTCCTTTACATTTATTCGCCAATGTCGTAATTTCTGTATGATTTCTTTAATCTGGTAACGACATCAGTTAACTCTTCACCAACGCATTGTTCAAAGTCCTTGATATTCCTTTCGCATTTTATGGGACAATCTTCATTGCGTTTGTAGCAAGATTTGATCTGGAATGTTTATTAATTGTTATTTTGAATAAATCCATCTCTTGAAACGCTCTTACAGCATCTGTTTGACAAAAACCGGCTACTTCATGTACAACTTGCTCTAATTGCTGTAACAACAATTGCAAGCTTTCTGGGGTGAGACCAAAAGCTTCCGAATGCGAGTCATCGATGCATTTGAGAGTGCGAAATAGCTCTTCATCATCAAACTTGTCAAGGGCATCCAATTCAGCATCACTGAGTGGTTTGGGTTGGCGTCCTAATATTTAGGAATTCATCATAATGAGGACGGAATTCTAAATTGCATATAATGAGTACCCTCTGTGTATTTCCGGACTAAATCGGTGGAAAAGAAAAACAGACTACGATCGATTCTTGAAGTGCATGGTTCGCAAACTAATGTGTTGCCCATTTTTACGTTAATTTTACTCAGGCTGGCGAATTATTACGAAATAGAACTTTAATTTCTCATTTTATATTGATTTCAACACATACGTCAATTTGTTATTAGTTGTTTTTTCATTTGAGAACATTTTTAATAACAACTGGAAGGGTTGACAATTGTCATATAGAATACCCAGTACCTATTGTACTGTGACCCTCTAATTTAGAATCCAAGTGACTTCTGTTGAATTTCCTGAAATAGGTACTAGAGGCCCTGAATTATCCGTTGGGCATTCGCCTGGAGAGCCTGTGGCCATCAGACAAGAGTTCCGTAGGTTACTATTAGCTTAACCATTTCTGTAGCTCCTAGGTGCGGGTTCCAGGTCAGTATCCTGTCCAGTGTTACACCTAGATATTTGGCTTTGCCAGTGAAAGCCACACTCACTCCTCCCACCTTTATCTCCGGAAGATTATACTTCCTTCGATTCTGTATTCGTGAAGAGGGCAATCTTCTTCGGGTTTATAGAGAAACCCTCCATGAGACACCAGGCTTCTATGAGCCTATATACAAAAGATTCCAATGTACTTAATACTTTTATACTTCATGTAAGTGTTAGAATAAACATGAAACTATGTTAATAAAGCTAATGGAAATTCCCACTAAATTAAACGATTTTCATTTCATTACTCATCCACTACAATCATATCTTTATTTCATTGACCACAGCAACCACAATCAATTTCTTTATTATCGTATGGTAAATTAAATTTCAGAGAAATCTAGAGCATAATTGTTAATTTGATACATTTATTTCGTCGGAAAATCTAGTAGGATAACTATTGCGTGTCTGGTGGAACTAAACATGTATTATGCATATTTATACGCATAAATAATGCGCAGAATGTTGATTAATACATGGGAAACTTTTCGTAATTAGCGAATATAATAATCTTCATAGCGGCGATTAATTCCGAAATGTTGATATTAAGTTCGTATTGACTGCGTTCAAGGATGAGTTCAGATGAAGCGATATCGTATTTTTAATTATCCGGAAATCAAATAGTTTCATTACTTCATTAGTCAATGTCTGCTATTTTTTGCGTTTTACCGCTTTCAATGCTAAACTATAAAATTCGACACGTGGAGATGAAGAAACGTGCGAATTCGTGAGGATTTCAATAGAGTGACTGCCATTTGCTGAAAACGTGTTGGAAACCATTTTATGAATCAGTGATGTCATTAAGGGCATGACAGCATTGACTACTGACGAAACGTGCACATTCTGAAACAAACATTCCATCAAGGATATGCGTTTTCTCGAATAACTTGTCAAAGATATTTCGTTTTCAGGGAATCCCACGTTTTCCATGAAACTGCGATTACGAATTCGCATAATTATTCAACATTATCAAATTGATTAAATTGCGTTCGGTGAATAGGGAAAGAATATGATAATTTATAACATTTTGTCTGAACTGGTATCGATCATTGATGAAACATCAACACGTGTTCATCTCAATCATGGCGATAATGTTGAAGAAAAAAGTGGAAACCATTGAGGATGAGAGCGACTTGCGTAAATTAATTTAATGCGAAATTTCTGAATCGCATATTGATCGCATATTTGCCAACACGAGGATGGTGGAGGTGGCACAATGCGGATCTTTGCTCAAATATAAAGATGAGAGTCCTTTACTTAACAAGTCATTAAATCAAATACTTTTCGCATCTGAACATGATATGAGATCAATTTCAAACACGAATTAATATCAATTATCACGTGAAAATTGTCAACTAAATTCTACGCGTAAATAAATTACTGGAAAGTTTAAAACATGGTGAAACTAGCAATTGTTATTTTTGTAAGTACTGATCAATAATTAAACCAATTAACATCAATAACATTTCACACGCACCGTTTTTATAATAATTTTCATATTCATTTCCGATATTTACGATGACTACCGCGTATCCTTGAAGTTGAAGATGATTTCAAGACGGAATTAATCGTTGCACACAACAAATTAAAATACTGACGTAATTGTTCATCCCAGCTAGGAGTCTGAGTAGCTATTAATCTGTTCTCTTAAGCACATATCACATATCTAATCATACAAACCTCATCGTTTTACTATTCTTCCTTTGCACATAATATGATGTCATGGCTTGAAGTTGGAATCAAGAAAACCATGAAGCTTAGCTGATACAAATCGTTGTTGTATTTCAAGTGTTGTGCTATTGCTACCACATGCGGAGAAGATGTCCGCCTATTGGATCTCGATCCACCAGAAGCGCAACAATTGATTGATAGCAAAGACACTACGCTGAAGTACGCACCGAAAGTCGAGTCGAATGTGCCAGCAGTAAGATACATTGGCAATGAACCACATCACGTATCCGAGGACATCTACCTGGCGAATCAGTACCATGGTCAAGATGGCGTCGGAGGGTACTTGTATGGCTACTCTGTACCGGATATTGCCAAAACGGAGCGAAAAGACGCCGGGGGTGACTTACGGGGAGCTTATAACTATATCAATGGTGGTGGTCAAGAAATCAAGGTTGGTCCTGTTTCCAAGTTTTCCCAAAGGTCTAGCTGTTGTATGCGATTGTAATTCGTTCTTTAATTTAAATATAGGTTGAATATTGGGACGACGGAAAAGGATTCCACCAAATAGACAACGTTCCTCAGATCCTGCCGCAGCAAGTTGAAGATTTGCCCGAAGTTAAAGCTGCCAAGGATGAGCATGCAAGACTTTGGGCGGAACAAGCTGAGAGAAACTCAAAACCAATTCAGAATCCTTATCCGAACGCACAACCAGGAGCTTATGCAGGCCTTGGAGCCGGCGTTGGCGCCGGAAAAGGACCTCAAGGCCAATATAATCCACCAGGTCAAGGGCAGCAATATGGACAAAGTCAAGGATCTTCTTTTGGGCAACAGCAACAATCGCAAGGTGCTAGTTACGGACCACATAAACGACAGGGTCAAAATCAAGGTCAAATTCCAAATTATGGGCAAACTCAAGGACAGGGTCAAGGATCAGTGCATGGGCAACAATCTGGGCAAAGTCAGCCATCAATTCAGGGACAAGCAACAGGGCAACCATCAGGACAAGGCCAAGGACAAAATTACGGACACAATCAAGGACAAGGGCAACAACCAACCTATGGCCAACAATCTGGAAAGGGCCAAATACCTAATTATGGGCAAACTCAAGGACAGGGTCAAGGATCAGCTTATGGACAACAATCTGGACAAAGTCAACCTTCAGTTCAGGGTCAAGGATCACCTTATGGTAAACCATCAGGACAAGGCCAAGGACAAAATTACGGACACAATCAAGGGCAAGGACAACAACCAATCTATGGCCAACAATCTGGACAGGGCCAAATACCAAATTATGGGCAAACTCCAGGACAGGGTCAAGGATCAGCTTATGGACAACAATCTGGACAAGGTCAACCATCAGTTCAGGGTCAAGGATCACTTTATGGTAAACCATCAGGGCAGGTTCAAGGACAAAATTACGGACAACATCAAGGACAACAACCAACATATGGCCAACAGTCTGGGCAAGGTCAAACACAAAATTATGGACAAACTCAAGAACGGGGTCAAGGATCAGCTTATGGTAACCCATCAGGGCAAGGTCAAGGATCAAATTACGGGCAAAATCAAGGACAAGGACAGAAATCACCTTATGGCCAACAAACTGGACATACTCAAGACCACGGATCTGCGTATGGCAAACCATCAGGACAAGGTCAGGGGCCAAATTACGGACAAAATCAAGGCCAAGGAGAACAACCAGCTTATGGACCACAGGCAGGTCAAAGTCAAAGTCAGAATCAAGGACAACAACCAGTCGGCCTTTTCTTGAGCCAGCAAACCAAACCAACCCAAGGGCAGCCACAATATGGTGGCCAGCAATATAACTCTGGTCAAACAGGGCAACCACAATTCGGCAGTAATCAGCAACATCAGCCAGGTCAACAAGGAACTCTAGGGTATTCGAGTCAATCCAGCCAAAATTCGAATCAATTCGCGCCGAAACCAAACCAACTTTCAAATAATCCTGGATACCAATCACAGTATAGCCAGCATACGCAACAAGGTCCAAAGGGTCAATCGACACAACAAAAATATCAAGGAGATCAAAACAATGATGACGGACAGTGGAAGGGTGAAAGTGATAATGATGATGGGTCATGGAAGGACGATACCAATCCCGAAGAACAAGGACCACCAAAAGGATTCTTCTACAACTTCGATTATCCTGTGGGTATCATTGTGTCCAAGCAAGGTGGAGCTGCTCCAGGCGCATCCTTGGCGGACACTTACAAGTCGAACAAAGCGAATTTTGAGCAACAGCTCCAAGGGGGCGCTAGCACGCAAGGACCAGGCACTTATCCCAGTTATCAAGTCCATTCATAAGTCCGTCATAAAAAGTCGAAAGAGACTATGAAAAGAAGGGCATTTGTCGCGTTTACGGTGCAAGGATGCGTTTTATTTCTTTCGAAATCACAAGATTATCCAAGGACTACTGATGTAAAGAAATGTTTTCACCATTCGTGAGATTATCGTTAATTGAAACTATAAATAAATCAAAATCTCCTTTCCATACAATGAAATTTACGGGTAGCTTCCCATAGGGTCAATAAGATCCTTTGTACAATCCTGTTTCCTTTTTTCTAACGATTTAATCATATTTCCTGGTGGGCTACTGGGCTTCGTGGTCCCAACGTTGGAAAAGTATGGCTGAATTTGATTGGTTAATCCCGAAAAGAACCCATAAACGTTGTTAGAAAAGCCGGCGATTGAATCAGGGACATTAATCTCGATCGGTAGAAAATTGGATTGTTGAATCCAGGAGCCTAAAAAGTCCCATATTCCACGCCTGCGAAAGTATACCAAATACATACAAGAATCTGCAAGCCAATGTGCCACTTACTGGGAATACATTGGGTCTATGTAAATTGGCATCAAAACCATTCCTTCCTGCTTCGTTGATCGTGGCAATGGCATTGAGAACACTTTCCACATAAGGACTAAATTGTAGAGGATATAAGCACGTAGCATAAGTGCAGAAATCGCCATTACGTTGCTCACAATTTAATATTAGTTACTATTTATTAAAGTTTAGAGCATTAAGGTAATGTCACTATGAACCAAGTGCTGTAAGAATTTCCTTCTGGTTGAAGTGTATTTCGATGACTGAATCATTGGTCGAGCAGTCATTGCATATACATAATTGCTATTTTGTTATCATTCAGAAAAGTTGCAATCGTAACGGTTTAACTTGATGTCTATAAACACTATGACATTGCAACCATGTTTCGTATTGAAGATTTAGCGAATCTATGTAATATTCCCAATGGCAAGTCCACGAAATGCATGCTTGAATATATAATAAATCAAGGTACAATCAAGATATGAGGAATAACAGTACTAGCTGCCCGCAGCTCCAGCGAAAAGTACGCATGCAAAGACTTCGTCGAGGTCTTCGATTGGAAGAAGCGTTGCGCAAGTGTTTGGCCGCGACCATCACGTCATGAAGACCGCGATCGTGTTTGTTCTGAATTGCGTTTACGGCTCTTTGCTGCTGGGGTCATGCAATCCGGTGAAATTTGAGCGAGATCTAACAGAGGCCAGCAGTCCACCACCCTCAATCTTAGACTTTCTAACACCGTTCCGGCCGACGATCACCGTCAGCAAATTTCCAATGGTGATTGAAGTAATCGCGCAACGAATTCAAGCGCAATTCTCAAATTACGTGAGCCTATCACATGGGATAGCAATTCGATAATATCTAATTGGAAACTTTCAGATTTACGAAGATTTAAGCCGTCCGCAAACGTGGGATCGGCCAACATACAAACCTATTGCAATAACAACGACAACCAGAACCAGAAAGCCAGCACACGCCATTGGTGTGCAAGGAAATGCAAATGGGTCAAGGACGACGACGGAAAAATTGTTTATACCGACTGTAGCTCCGCCGACAATCATCCTGGTTGATTCGTATGAACTAATACAACACGCCAATTTCAATTCAAGCCTACACGTCGAATACGAACTTAAACAATTAGGAAAGATGCACTCAGATAGCGATGATTCCATCGCCAACATTTTAAATGACATCCAGTTGCAAGCAAATTCTACGAGAATTTTCCAAGTAACTCCATCGATCGATGGCCACACCAACACGTACAATGAAGTATCAACGTTGTTTCTGGATATGGACAATCACGGAGGTAGTGTGTCGTATCTATTAAGGCATAACAGTGCCCAGAATATTGATAAGCAGCCGCTTATTACTTTCACCAAATTTGGACATCGGGTTTATGCCAATACCATTGAATTGCGATTGAGTAAAACTTTAAACGATCAAGGTCAGATTTAGACCTCATAATATCCTAAGCCATGTTAGATATGGAGCCCTTTATAAGTTGCCATAATTTGGATGAATTTATCATATAAATTTCTTTTACAAGATAAGATATAACATTTGATCCTTTATCTTTTAGTTATAACAACCTTCATTTTCCATTACAGGGATAGCAGGGATAAATGTAAATAGAAAAGCAAAAAAGCACTACAGCTGAACTACTCGATCCAGTCAACAGTAATGGCAGGCGATCATACTGATCGAGATAAACTCGACCTGGCACTGACCTCGACATGACCTTGGTGTCACCTTGAATGACCATGGTGCGACCTTGAAAGGGTATGGACATGCCCATGAAATGACCTTGGCGTATCCTTGGCATGACCTTGAAATGACCTTTGCACAACCTTAACGCGCCCTTGGTACTTCCTCTCAACCTGGACAGTTGTGCGGATCGAGTAGCTCAACAGCAGTACTTTTTTCTCTTTTCTATCTGTTTCGACGTATGTCGAATGTCTTGTGTTTTATATAGGTTCGCTGTTATCCAAGGAAATTGCCCTAGTGATGAAAATCAAATCCGTATTTCCTCTGGAACTCGTTAAAGCCATACAAATTTGATTCTGCAGTACTGCCATTTATTAGTAATCCGTTCTGCTGGTTGGCAGTGTTTTCTAATAAGATATGCGACTGAATTTGGTCTATGGGTTACAGAGATGTTTGGTGGTCCTTAGTTATATCGAAGATATGCAATTGGCAGGATTTTGATTGAAACATGAACAGAAAATTATTTTCACGCATCTCATGACAATTCTGTTTGCACAAAACGATCGAGAGAAGATAAATCCAGACGCCATGATGTTAACAAGTGTTTCAGCGCAACGTAGCCATCGCCAGATTCGATGTTTCAATTTTCAAGAGCCTTGAAGAGGAAAGCAAATTTTCGTTAGGATGAGTTTAAACGCAAGAATCATGGCAGATTCATTCGCACGCACTTTGCATATTCCTCAATTTTCCTCTCCATTGATTCTTGTCGCAAACGCAACTGAGACTGAACTATCTCAAACTCCTTAACGTAATTGAAAATCGAATCATCATCGGTCGTGTGAGAGTCACTGCTGCTGCTGCTTTTGCTGCTGCTCGCATCGGCTTCAATGTCCACTTTCGATGTCACAAGCATCGTATATTCGTTCAGGGACTCGGACGACTCCTTGGAAATGATGCTGTAATCAGAGATTGTACGCCTCAATGGCGACGCATAATTATCTCAGGCATAACGCGCACCTGGCGTCGTCGTAATCGGGCGGAGGGCGGATGGGGGCGTCGAAGGCAAGCGCTTCTACGTCACGCTCCAAGGAGGCGACACTCGACCGAGCGCTATAAAACGGCGTCTCATCACAGGATTGCTCCACTCCTTGAAGAGCGGCCGTCAGCTCGTCGTTTCTCTGCTTGAGCGCGCAGATGACGTCGACCAGCTCCTGCTTGCTGAGCGGGATATCGTCGCTTCCGGACTCAGCTACTGGCTCCTCTACTCCGAATCCGCTAAATAGACTCCTGAGGACGTTCATCGTCATTCGCGTAGTGTTCCTGAGCAACTCGAGAGGAGGCCGCAGGTCAATGCTGGCCGCCACCGGTGTGGACGAGTCGTCATCGACATTCACCTGCACCTGGGCATTGCTCTTCATTCGCTCGCTGACGAGTGGGCTGCGAACGCGTAGCTTAAAGTTAGCCTGGTTCAGGTTGTTGTTTAGCGAATGCAGCTCGATGATGTGCTGGCGACCTTTGGCCCGCTCCTTCGCCAGCGATTGCATCAGCTTGGTATCATGCGCTTGCAGCTTTTGCACGCGATAGTACATCAGGCGCAGCTCCTTGTCCATCTCCTTCAGCTTGAAGAGGAACTCGTTGACAAGCGACCTGCTGTAAGGGTGTTTCAAAATGCACGCAACGAGAGCTTTCAGCTGCTGCATGCATTCGTGGACGTCGTCGACGGATCGTTCTGCGAATGAAGGCATTTCGAATAGTCTAGGACCTCGGAGAGGCAATCACAAGAATTCAGTGCGCATTTCGCAAATGACCGAGAAATGTCAATTCCCTGGTGTCATGTCAATCGTGAAAAGGACAATTGATTAGTTAAGCTTTAATCCACAATGGTTACATCAGTTGGACGCGTTCGCATCCCCTGTTTCGGCAGCGTAACACTGAATGAATCTGGCCGAGGGATCGTTGACTTGGTCGCACCACCGTGGCATCCAGAAGTATGGAATGAAGGTCTCCGCGCATCCTGGGAAGGTCTTCTCGAATTGCTGGCGATAGTATAAGGCCTCCTTGGAGATGGGCGTGCAGTGTGGGTACAGTTCCTTAGTCCGCTCTAGGTCGAACTCACCAGGCAGTCGCTGCTCCGCGATGTCGGCCAGAATGTCGAAGAGCGATTTCTTCCTCGAGGTAACGCCATCACTAAGATGGCGTCGTGAACATGAGACAGAAATATTCAGCATGTAGGCTATAACCGTCTACACGGCCGGCTCAAAGACCCAACTCGGGGCAGAAGCTGGCATTTATTGCCCACAGCTCAACATTGCATTGGCCCTGCCTTTACACCCAATGACTACAGTTTTACAGACTGAATTAGCTGCCATCAACGGTGCGGCAAGAACTCTATTAGAGCAGAAGGTGTCAACAACATCATCACCATTATGAGTGACAGCAGAAGGGCCATATATGCCCTGGACCGCTACATTACCAACTCCAGGCTCGTTCGGGAGGTGGCATCGAATCTTAATTGCCTCGGTAACTCTAACCAGCTCGAGATCCATTGGTTCAAGGGAAATGGGGAATGCGAGGGCAATCTAAGAGCTGATACCCTAGCAAAGGAAGGATCCAAAGAGGATGCTATCAACCCACCCTTCGTGGGATTGAACGCTGCCTCCCTGAAAATCCTCCGTAACAACTTCACTGCTAGGCAGCACAAAGAGAGATGGAGGACTTCAAAACGCCTTCTGGCTGGGGTGTCTAATCTCACCCCCTGCTGGAAAAAAGCCAACATCTTTGTGAGTCTGGGCCGACAACAAGTCAGGACCCTCACAGGACTTCTTACAGGACACTGTCACCTGAATAAGCATCTCAGCAAGATAGGCCTCGAACCTAAGTGCAGCGAGATGTCTGCGTGCAGCATTCTCGCACTCCATCATCAAAAGCTATAACGCACCTGAAAGCCTCTTTATGTCGCCACAGGATGTCTTCGGGCAGGATGCCAGTGTTGGCGAAAGCCTGACGAATCATGTACTTCTCCAGCGAGCCGTCTTTCGGCCGCAGCAATGGCTTAGGCAGGTTGAGGTAGTAGTTGGTGAACTGAAGGTCGAGGAAGGGCACGCGCAGCTCCAAGCCCTGCGAGCTGATGGTGCGGTCCGCGCGCAACCCATCGAACAGGTAGATCTCCTTCAGCAGGCGGATGCTGTCGGCGTAAGCAGCGTCCGCATCCGGTGCGCCCTTGAAGTAGATGTATCCCTGCGCTAGTTCGTCGGCGCCCTCCCCGCTAAAGAGGACCGTGGTATCGGTGATTCGCTTGACATACTTGGCGATCAGCAGCATGCCTATGGCAGCACGAATTGTCGTTATGTCCGGTGTCTCCAGCGTGTAAATCACTTCATCGAGCACGTCCGCCACATCAGCCACGCTGAAGACGATCTCGTGATGCTCGCTGCATATGAAATCGGCGACGCGTCGTGCGGCCTGAAGGTCGGGACTGCCCTCCATGCCAATGGCGAACGTCTGCAGGGCATAGGGCAGTTGCGCCGCTTTAGCCTCCTTCATAAGGACAGCGGCAGTGAGCGAAGAGTCCAGCCCTCCGGAGAGCAGGCATCCGATGCGTCTGTCCGCCATTAGACGTTTCCGCACCGCGGCAGTGAAGAGGCGGCGGATCTGTTCGAAGTGGTCGCCATCGGCGAGTTGCGCGTGGTCGATGAAGGGCCGGAAGAGCGGCCGATCACCCGGATAGTGAAAGATCTGCTCGCGCAGCAACTTTACTCTGCCGTCGTCGGCGAGGGCGTACAGGGCGAAAGTGCCCGCTGGAAATGGCGCCACGCGCACCTCGCCAGGAGTGTCACGCATCATCGGCACGAGGCCCTTCGCCTCCGAGCTGATCGCCAGCACGCCGTCATCGTTAAACAAGCGGAACATGGGCCGCACCCCGTACGGATCACGGGCCAACACCAGTCGCTTGTTAGGAATGTCCACAAGGCAGAAGGCGAACACGCCGTCAAGATGGCGGACGCACATTTCGACGCCCAACTTCTTGTATAGGTGCAGAATGCATTCCACGTCGCTGTACGTCTCGTAATCGAAGCTGTGCTCGGATTGCAGCTGCAGACGGCCCACATGAGATAACATCGAGATTGGAAGTGCGGGCAGGAACTCACCCTTTTGCAATTGTATAGTTCGCCATTGCAAATCAATTGGGTCAAGGGGTACTGCCGCAAGTGCATCGGTTGCATTCCATAGGTGCAGTCGACAATTGTCAGACGGTGGAATCCAATGCAACAGTTCTGTTTGTATCGGAATTAGTAGCTTATTCGAAAAGAGGCATGGGGCAGATCAACAGACCTTTATTCGGTTATCATATTCCATACGCCACGCGTCTGGGCCACGTTGAGCGATTGATTTGAACGTTTCGCCGCAATGATAATTCAAATTGGATTTCAAACCAAATACAGCCCAGATGCCGCACATTGTCGGAATACTTTCTTGTGGTTGCTGTTGATTGTTAGTGAGGTGGCTAGTTGGATTGTGGAGTCGATTCGCTATGGAAATATTCTAATATGAATTGCTTGCGATAAGAATTAATGCAAGTATGCATTCATGCTGATTACGAGCGCAATCAAGCTACTAGCGTTAACGTTCATTGTTGATATCCGCTCGTGTTACGTTTGCCCAATTCTTCAATGTCAATTTGCACCAAAAAGCTCGGGTCCAATGAGATTTTTTAGGTCAGCCAATAACGAGTCAGATAAATAACCATTTCAATGAGAAACAAACGAAATTCCTTATTTGCCTGTTCGATTGACTTAGTTGTAAAGTAATTCCAGTGAGACTTACAATATACACTTCAATAATCCTTTGCATGTGTCACTTGGTTTACAGATTTAGCGGAAATATGCGCACACGTGTTTATCGTTTTGAATTTGTTGAATGCGTGGGATACCAAAGGCACGCGGCAAGTGAAAGGCCACATGGACTCAGTGCACGTTTATATACTCCCGCTGGGCGTGATGCAACATGATGCAACACTTGATTCGTTTCAATTACGATGAACAAACGTAATTTCGGCTATTTAGACGCGCGTATGCATTGAAGAAGTGCGGCCATGTTCTTGCTAAGAAAATAACCCAATGTTTAATACAAACTAAGCCCTGTGACCTGAGCCCTCTTGACACCTTGTAGATTGAAATCCTAGCAAAAGTGATTAGTCTATGACAATTCTTGCCGTCTTCGACCACGCAATTTGCACTCAAATTTTGAATTATAACGAAACTCGAACCGGACTAGGCAACCTGCCCAATCAGCCCAATTCCCTATGCGTACCGGAGTTCTGGTCAATCACAGCGTAGGGGATGCAAGCCGATTCGATTTTCTTTTTTTATTTTGTGCATATTTTCCCGCCTTTCGCATACTTCGAACATATTTTCATTGAGGTAGAAGCTTGTACACATATCCGGAAAATAGGTTCGTCTATCAAACGCCTGCTATGAATAAACAATCTCCTACTCTTCATCACGCATATCTTCTGCCTGTTTTGCTCCTCTCTAGAGCAGCCTCCTGTAATTGCGAGCATGTGGTAGTATAGAATTTTCATTTGAATTTTGATGCACGTTCTGAGGCGGCGTCTAAATTGATTTGGGAGGCGGCAGGCAGTGTTCTTGCGGCCCGCTGCCGATAATTCGGTGCTTTGTGTGTACGGCGGTGCTTTTGTAGCAGCAGCAGCAGCAGCTCGTCGTCGTCGGCGACGAGGACGAGGACGACGTGGTCTATGGACGCTGCGGGTGGTTGTTACGTTGCGTTCCACCCGGTTCACTGCCGCCCCCACGGCATCGCTCTCCCTGTTAGCCCAGCAATCCTCGTGTAGTTGGAACGCGCGCGGTCTCGGCACTAAAACACAGTCATAAAAACACACAACCAATTTAGCCGCCTCCGGCAGCAGGAATGCCAGGCCTAGCCAAATCACTACTATACCAGGCGACCTGCCTTCCTTGCGCCTTCCCATCCTGGAGTGCTTTGGCGACTCGTTTTATTGATGGCTCTGTCACGCATCGGAATGAGCAAGGATGTCTGCTACACTCTGTAGAATTAAGGTGCAATCTCTCTAGTCCTCTCTCGTCTCCGCCGCCTCCGCCTGCACCGAAGATCGGTCATACATACAAACAATGGCGAGAGGACGCCAAACGTGCCACAATTGGAGCTGGTCTACGGTCTCTGGAGCGATGAGTTCGTGTCGAATGTCATTGGATCGTCCCCGTTTCTGATGCGCGGCCTTTCTACCACTGCATTTTGCATCCACTATATATCTCATCCACGTTCGTGGTCCGCTTTCTATTTACAATTCACCCCACTCCACTTGAAGAAGCCAGCTCCAAATACTAGCAATAGCAGTGGCCAAGATTGTTGGCAGATTTACAGCGTGTAGAAGGGGAAACAACTATTAGCAAGGGAAAATATAATTTGACGGAATTCGGACATGAGCACGTCATCTATGAGGGTGCGACCGGCATGTAATATATATAATTGAAGTTTTGCCTAGCAATATGGCGGTTATGAGGTGAGGAAGATTGCACTATAGAGGAATCGGAAAACTCCAGGCTGTCCTCTGGATTAGCAAATCTGGTGAGGAGAATCCTAGGCCAAATTGCAACTAGTTGCCGGCTGAGCTCTCTGCACCCGTGCCTAGAGATGACCCTGATCTAATCGATCTGCAGAAGAAGATCCAATTTGCGCGTTTCAATGTCCGCACCCCATCTGCGAAACGGGAAACGATCCTACCGCCTGCGACGCTGTCAAATTGCCCGCCCGGATATCGAGTTGGTTTTATGAAGCACCATCAAGTATTCATGGCGGTCATAAATGTATGCAGACGACGGGGGCGGCGAAGAAATCAAGTCGCGACTTCTAGATGTCAATGCGCGAAATTATTCATCAGCGAACGTGGGCACACGTTTTGCTTGTGCGACTAATTCGCAATCAAATTTGTAATGGCGAAAATTCCGGGCAAGCGCTGTGAGTATTGCAATAAGTGTGGTCGGAGTGCGCGAACGACCGCTAAGTGCTGGTCCCCTGGGAACCCATCCAAGTTGGGAGCCTTGCCTCTCACTTTGCAGTATATCGTGCTAATAGCCCAGCCGCCTCTGCGCGGGCACAAGAAAGCAGGCTCCGGCGACGGGAAAACGTGGCTGCCGCTGAAAATTACTCCACGCATAAACACGGAATACTTCATGAGCTAAAATGGCTCCCACATCTTTCACAATCTGTGTAAAATCTAATCATTTCAGACATATTCTCATATATCCGCGTTTCAGAATGCAGGTGAAGAATTATGATCTATTTCTTTACTCTATTGGACAATTTACGGTCCTGTTAGACCTGGCTAATGTTTCCTAAGCCAACTAATATTGTATGTAAATCTTTCTCATTTGCGTTCCAACTCTAGAAGCAATCAACGCTGTTATTTGTATTCTTTCCGAGCTATAATGCTGAGCAAAACGGGAAACAAAGTGAAACAAAAGCTGACACTTCCTACACTAAGCACAGTTGTTGAAAGGAAATGTGCGAACGGGAATAAAACAGGAAACGGTGTCGACAAGGTTCATCTAAAGTTTTCCCTTTTCCCTGTGTGCAGTTTCTCTCCATCATAAATCTGAAAAGGCACTGTAAAAGTGCAACATTGTGACCGATTAACGAAGACAATCCTGGAAACAGTAAATTCATAAAAGTTCATCGCAATTCGAAGCTCAATTCCCAAAAGCGCAACACTGCTTATCAGGCTAGCGTGTGATCGTCCTGCGAATTCAATTTCAACTTGAGCTCGCTCTCTCTCTCTCTCAATCATCCCTGGGTGGCGGGCGGTGGACGCGGGCGGGCGATGACCGTTGCTCCTGGACGCAAATTCCACGCGCCAGGATAATGTGATCGAGTTGCGTCTCCGTCACTGCCCGGAGAGGGCGAGGGTGAGAGTGAACGAAGGCGGACGCGCAAACACTCTCGTTGGGATGCAGATGCTGAATTTATATTCGTACGCTCCACGCCAGCTAGAACATCAAAGTCTCCCTCCCAAGGTGGCTTGACGCCCCGGCGAGTCGCCCGCTAGGCAAACCCACCCCCTATGTGACCAGCAATGGATAAAGTCAACTTTCTTTACTTTCCTCCCACCCTTCCGTTGACCATCAAGTACAATACGTTCTTGGAGATGTAGCCACAGGGAAAACCGCTGCTACTTGGTCCAGAGGTGCAATAACCCTGTTCTTCAGCAGGCTATGGTCATTATAGTCATTACAAGTCAGGAATGGTCAGAAAGCCAGCTAGGTGTGTGATTTTCAATGGATTTTTTGCCAAAATGGTGAAATGAATGTAAATTTAGCTACCACACGCATTGGCGTTGTTTGTCCAAGCCGAATTGGCAATGCTTCAATAATGAATGATGCTAATGGGTCTAAAAGCAGGTCCGCATCAAAATTCAACAGGAAAGTGAGCTCATTGTCATTGTCACGTCCAAACAGAGGCAGCCGTCCATTGTCGAATCACATGGAATGAATATTTCAATCGGCAGCGCTCTGATTGCCGAACGCAATGCGTATTTAATGGGAACGCCATTGTCCTGCATGAGATGGCGTTGGAATCCTTGCCGAATTCGTAGACGGTACACGCGTTCGTTGCAGGATCTGCGTTCGCAGCAGGAAGTGGTGACGAGGCAACCGGCAACGACCCCACCCACACCACCCATGCCTGCGCGCAGGCAACCCTCGCGCCCCTGCGAGTCGGAAATTCAGCTCGACCGCATCGCCACCTCATCCTGCCAGCCACGGCCGCTGGACGCTGCCCATGCAAATGGGAAGGGTGAAACGACGTGCTTGCAGAACAGAGCATTGTGCAGGGTGGCGGACGACAGAGGGTGGCTGGGATAGTCCGGAATATGTAATCTGGTGATGTAGCGCGGTGTCAAGTCGAAGTAAACCGAACCGGACTAGTGGAGGTATTGATCTTTGAGAAGCGAAAGTTTACAGCCGCCCCGCACCCCAACGCCCCTCCGCTGGCTGCCGCTGGCCACCCTTTGCCGCCCTGGGCACGCACACACATCTACATACAGCGCCGACCATCAGCAGGGCCTTCGGCTACTTGTACTTGGAGCGGCAAGTGCGTCTCCACGTCTCTCGTGGCAACACAGGGAGCTGCCGCCCCCCGCCACCGTCGCTACCCCCGCCGCCGTTGTCTGCACGCTTTTGCCCTCAAACGACCGATGGTCATTCGGCGGTGCCTCTCAGGAAGGCCTCGTCATAGCTCGTTTGCATATTCCACCCTCGGCCGAGCTCGCTGCCTCAGCCTCTGCCGCTCCACCATTCTTCGGGATGTTTCCTCGTTCGCAATGACCTTCTATCCAGGCGCATTCTCGGACGAAATAAACTCGAGCATTCTTTGCATTTCTACTCTCGATATGACCATATGAGTGGTATTTCATCATCCAGCTGGTCAGATGGTGGTTGGGCTGCCTATATACTTGCTATTCCATATCGTGCCCGGATATTTCACATTTAAGATCAACTAGCGCATTCAAGGAGGTGAACTACATCTGTACTTCTTTCTAGAATCTATCAACGATGTTCATGCACTAATTCCTCCCCTATAGTTTGCGGCAAACTCAATTGAATGAAGTTTTCGCATGCCCGAAATATGAAGGCTTACACCAACCAACCACCCATCCACAATGCCGCTGAGGGTTGACGCGAAGTGAAAGTCCAACACTCGCATGGAAAGTGAAAGTCCAGTGGAGACCGAGACTTCTTCGAGCGAGGCAAAGCGGTGAAGCGTGTGGCGGTGATCGTAAGTGAGGGACAGCCAGGAGGAGAAGGATGAAGCTGGCAGGACGCAAGCGAGATGAGAGAGAGAGAGGCCTAAGGTGCTCTCGCTCCAGGAGGCGCTCGATCGATCCCGGCAGTCGCCCCCGACGACGGCGGACACTCGACCACTTGCTTAGTTATTCATACTGCCACCGCCGGCCGGCAGCACCTCACGTAGCGCCCCCTGCCCCTCCCCCAACCACCCTCTAACCAGGCACGCAACGCGTTTGCTGTCTTCTGCTCCGTTTGGCCACCAGTCCCTCGTCTCCATCGCCATTCTCTATTGAATCGAACCACCGCTGTCCGAAAGGACAACAAACACTACAGCAACCACAACCCTGAGTCCGTCTGACGGACATGTGTCCATCTGGCAATTGAGCAATCATTAATTTCACTCTCACTCTCTCTACCACGGAGGTGGCCATTGTTCAATCTCATTAATCAGTGCCGCACGTCGTATGGGAGGGTGCAGGGTGGTTGTTGACGGGGAGCAGAAGGGCCACTTGATCGGGGCGTGCGTTTGTTGCGCACGCGATCCGATTATAATCCGCACATTTGAATTGCAGCGCGGTTGCTCGTTACGGGTAGCGGGAGAGCGATTGGGGGCGGTGGTGGTGGCGGTGGCGGCGAGGGCGCCACTCATTGCGGTGGTGCGCGCCGTGCAAGCGCACACTTTCTCCCACTTGCTGCGCGCCTGATCCAAGCGTCCTGCCAAAGGTCCTGCAGGAATACGCGGTCCTCCGGCAGGACGACAGCGTCCTCGGATCGCGGATCGGTTTTCTCCCTGCAATGAAGGAGCACGCTAGTTCGCAATGTCGGCCATTGATTGAGGTGGGGTCAATGGGCTCGTTATTGATCAATGCGAGTGTGTTGCATCCCTGCTGGCATCCTTGAACCGAATCCGCGCTGACCTTGCAACCTTGCTCCAGTCTGGAAGGCTGCGAGCGAAGAGGGCGAGATCTTTATAGAAAGTTTTCATGTTCATCGCGGCGCGCTTCTCCCCTGACCTGCCCGCATTAATATCCTTTTCTATCCGCGCCGACGACTTTGTCTGTTTCCGCATGCGATGCGCGCAGGATCGCGTAAAAGGATGCCCATTGACCGCGCAGGACTTGCCGGAGCATGAATTGCCTTGTTATTATCATCGTCTACCTACTATAAGTGCTCGTATGCTGATTTCCTCTCGGGAAATGTCCGTTTTTGCATGTGGTTGTCCCCTTTAGCTAGGACGAAATGAATTGTATTTTTAGCCTAATATCATCATGAAATCCGTGATTTCTCCAATTACGTTGCATTCGTCCTTCTGTTTTACATGCCTTGGCATCATATTTCACTGCCTTAGCACGTGTTTATGCCGGAAAAAAGATTAATTGCTTGTAAATGACTACCATGCAGGTTATGAACTGCTGGCAAAACACGCAACGGGTGAAATCAAACGATTAAAGGAGCAAAGTTACTCTGAAATGATGTGTGGGAATGCGATCAAATGATTACTAAGTTTCCATTGCGTGTTCATTAGATCGACAATTTATTGGCCAAGTTTCACCTTGCCGCTTTATCTCACTTGCTTTCATTTCAGTGCAATCTAACAGGATTCATGTCCATTAGCTATAATTCAATAATCAGCTACAAATTGCCATTTTTGCAGGACAATTTGACGAATACCAGATATTATTAGGTGGCTGGGAGGACTGATTGCAAATTGAAGGAATTATTCTCTTCTGGGAGGGAAGAAGGAGGGAAAACAGTACATCTGTGATAATTTCACATTTCCTATGTTCTCATGCATTGACAATTCGCTGAGGCTTCTTAAGCAGGCGTGAAGAGAATAGGGTTGAAATGTTTTGCCAAGGTACGAACTTGCAGAGAAGATGGATTTAACCTACTGGAGGCCATTACGTGTAAGTGGATTTTAACAGGCAGGTGGCAATGTTCACAGATCAGACTGCTGCCTTTTGTGATAAGGAGACAAGGTTCAGCTTTACAGCAATATTTTCATGCAATCAGCCATGTTTGTTCTTGTTCCTATCGGCTTATTGCTAACTTCGGTAGATGAAATGGAGCGGCTTCAACTTAAACTAATTCCTAGTCGTAAATTCATTCTTGTATGAATAGTTTTTGAAACGTGATTAATAGACTGATGGCAATATGGCAAATGATAGGTAAATTCAGCAATGGCGGTGAAATTGAATACAAACTTCCTTGTACTTTCTTGTCTACTGTAGCAACAAATGCCAGTTTAATTTCCGGCCTGTGATTATTATTAGAAACGCTATAAACGAACAGTAATAAACCAATTATAGGCGACATTCTTTACCCATAATGAAACATCACCGAAACTTAATTAGCTGACAAAACTTACTTATTGCAATTTTAGATTGAATTTTTCATGCTAAATTTTTCAATTTTATTCTAGTTTCCTAACAAATCATATCAATTGGACAGGATTTCGTGCTCCACATTTTCCATTTCACTTTCCAGTATGACGGCTGTAAGTCACACAATTGTGTGACTTTTTCCAGTTTTCATCACTAGAATTGATACAAGAAGGGACGCTTTTGACTTTGCGCAATTGTCATCGCAGTAATGAATTGGCGAGCGTTGCAATTAAATGCATTTATTGCAGTATATACATTCGGGGTGGAAATGAGGCGAAAACAATTCGCGTGCAGCAAATTGCTGGCGTTGCGGCGATGGTGATGTCTAGAATTTCGCGTTTCCGTGTCGACGGCAGCACGCGCCCTTTGCTGCCGCCTCCGACCAAGTTTTCGCTCAGTTGTTGGTCGGCGGTGGCGGCAACAGCGCCATCCACCAACTTTCCGCTTCATTTCCGGATGTGCGAATTGCTGGCGGCGGTGTCGCGACCACCGATTTGTTTCGAATCGAATGCGCCGCTGCCCAGCTGCTCCCCCACTGCTCCCGCACCCACCCGCGTCCAGACAGCAACAATTCACGACGCAATTTATTGCGAAACTTTGTTACCGCACAAATGCAGCAGGTACGCTTTCGATGCACAACAAACACCAACAACAGACATTCATTACCGATTGTTATTACTTTAATCGCGCATGACATTTGCGCAATTTGTTGCGCTTCGTTATTCATCGAGAATTGCTAATTGCTTCAATTCATCACTCAGCGCTTTCATTTCTTCATTTCGCTGTTTTCTTTGCGAATGATTGCCAGTGGACATTGATGCCATTGGCGTCATCAATCATGACATTTTTTCTTTACAAGAGCAGGTAGTTTTTCTATTTTGGCGTTTTTAAGAGACTCGTCCAGATTAAAAGCTGTTTCAAATACGTTTTTAGCATATCAGAACACGATTAAAACATATTCTTAAGAATTGTTCGATATTGTCAGCATCAGCATTGATTATTTATTATCAACGTTTCTAGTGGCTTTTTACTGCAACTAACTATAGAAAATTAATGTTCTTTACGTAAGGCGAAGTTTTATCTATGAAAAACTTGATTTTGCCTTTAGTTTGCAAATTTCAGTAATGGAAAAATGCCACAAACTCATTTTTTATATTTCTAGGTCAGAGGAAGCTTATTTTGCCCATCAGATTATGATACAAGCGTATTATTTCTAATAATTCGTGTTTAATCATATTGTCAGCATCGCGAACACGTGTCAACAGCTGACTACTTCGGGCAATACTGACGTTTGCAGTGTTGCCGGATTTATATTGAAAAACTGTTAGAATGTTAAATATTATAACAATTTCACAAATATTTGATAT
>JAOEHK010030759.1:0-15986 GCA_025447835.1 Labidoglobus nevermanni | reverse complement strand
CGAGTTGCGATTGTGTAATTGGAAAGCTCCTTGCAGGTCTTCTGGTCAAGTCTGGTATAGTTGCGATAGATACAATTAGGATTCTATCAAACTTAGACGCGAAAATATGCTGAATCCTTCGTTTCGCTCTTCTGCGAACCTCTCATCTTAGGATAACCTTTTGTAGCCCACTAGAAAGGGAATTAATTCCCTGTTTTTTTACATCAAGTGTCATCATTCTGGCTTTTATAGTTTCCGAGATAAACAGAGAAATGCCGAGCCACTTTCTGCAACATTGCGTAGTCGCAGAATTGCGATTACGTCATCGCCGAGTTGCGATTGTGTAATTGGAAAGCTCCTTGCAGGTCTTCTGGTCAAGTCTGGTATAGTTGCGATAGATACAATTGGGATTCTAGCAAACTTAGACGCGAAAATATGCTGAATCCTTCGTTTCGCTCTTCGTCGAACCACATATCTTAGGATAACCTTTTGTAGCCCACTAGAAAAGGAATTAATTCCCTGTTTTTTTTTTACATCAAGTGTCATCATTCTGGCTTTTATAGTTTCCGAGATAAACAGAGAATTGCCGAGCCACTTTCTGCAACATTGCGTAGTCGCAGAGTTGCGATTACGTCATCGCCCGTTGCGACTGTGTAATTGGAAAGTTCCTTGGGGGCCTTCTGGTCAAGTCTGGTATAGTTGCGATAGATACAATTAGGATTCTAGCAAATTTAGACACGAAAATATGCTGAATCCTTCGCTTCGCTCTTCTGCGAACCACTCAAGTTAGGATAACCTCTTCTAGATCATTAGAAAGGGAATTTAGTTCCCTGTATTTTGCACTTAGTTTCATCATTCTAGCGTCCATAGTTTCCGAGAAAACAGAGAAAATCGCCGAGCAACATTTCGTAACATTGCGTAGTCGCAGAGTTGCGATTACGTCATTGCCGAGTTGCGATTACTTAATCGGAAAGTTCCTTAAGCGCCTTCTGGTCAAGTATGGAATAGTTCTAATAAAGTTCGGCGCTAAAATGGAAGAAATTAGAAGAGAATTTAAAAGATAGGTTGGATATGTTAGGTAGGTGAACCTGGGCAATCGTGAACATGATGAAGTGGGGCGTTTTTGCAAATTGAGCAATTGCGTGGCTAAACATGAATGTGTACGACATGGAATTGCAACAAATTACATCTTCACTATCGGCTTTCGATTGTTGCGAGACGCGGCGAGTGAATTTGTGGAAATTTCGCAATGTGGTGCGTTTCGCTGAGAGAAGAGGAGGTGCTCCAGAGGCCGAGATAGCAATTGCGTTATCGGCACACGAGGCGAGTGCTCAAGGTGCTGCGGTCTCGATTGATTATTATGCTAATGGTTGCAACAATTTATGCCTTTGTTGGATTACCTGCAGCCAATGCAAACAGCGCAAATTGAAATTTTATAACCATCAACGGGGGCATTGCAGCGACACGAACCGGCGCTCAAACGGCCGTAATTGCAGGCCTGCAATAAATTACATGGCGGCCGCGAATGCATTTTTCTGTAATTTCGGAGATGTTTTCGATAGCGCACGTTGCGATGGCCACGCTCCCAGCCTCGGCCCTCGGTGGTGAAATGCCTCGCCCGTCTCATTATTATCGCGATTATTGCGTGAAAATTGGAATTTCAATTGTGGGTCAATTGCCATTAATTTATTGCATCGGCAGCGGCCACCAGAGTGATTGCTCCATCACGCCAATGGGGCTGCTCAGAGACAATTTCCCGCACTACCCTATTTCATGACTTCTAGTCAGGATCAGTTAAAATGTTGTTCCTCATACAGAAACTTATGTCTAAGCGTCTATTGCTCCAATTGAAATGGAATTGACATTAGGTTAGTGTCCCATTCTTCCTCTATAACCTGCAATTAAATTTTTTAAATACATTTCTTAGTTTGGGGTTTCATTGATTTTCTTAGACCTTAGACCATAGAAAATTCGCATAGAACTAGTCTTTGTTTAGGCGAAAAATCACTAATAAAAAGAAATGTTATGAGGATATTGTTGCTATTTCAATTGGTGATGAATTGAAACTTGAATCATCTGGCAAGTGGTGTTGGAGCTCTTTCAAGGAGGGGCACAAAGAGCCCATCGAACTGTCCTAAGTGCAGTGGGTCTTCCGAGAGTAGCCCGTATTCCATTGTTTTAAAATGAATCAGTTTAGAAAAACTTGTACCTAGGTCCGTTTTATTACTTCTATTGCTTCTATTTAATTGATATATAACTGATGTAAGGTTATTCTCCAATTCTTCCCCTATAACCTGCAATTTGATTTTTTTAAATACCGATCTTAGTTTGGATTTTAAAGGGTGTTTCTTCTTTCTTTCTACTGAACGTGAAATTATAGTTGTAATTTCAATTTGAGACAAATTCAATAAACTCCTGGATAAAGAACATTTTGTTCAGTCTAATTGCACTTACTTTGTAACGTCGGAATAGGTCTACCCTGCGGTTCCCCGCACCACGGTTCTTTAGGTCGTTTTGAGCTATGCTATTTGCACTTTACTGATTAGTGTAATTAATAATACGAGAGATAGCAAAGGGAATTTAAAAACAAAATCGGCATAAAGAAACAAATAAATAACAAACTTGGCATAGTAATCGCTACAGAAATATAGCATGCTAACCGCCACAACTTCAGCTACTTGAAGGGAAAATGAAGATAAAGAAGAAAAGGAAGGACTAGAAGATCGTATTCGAATCTGCATGCATATTCAGTATGCAAAACGAAACTCAACTTGATGAGCATAATCTGAATGCAATTAATTCGAACATCGAGAATACTCATGTTTTTCTTCAATTCAAAAACTCTCGATAAATACGAATAGATTAAGTTACGATTGGGATATCTTCAATTCATATCTCTAGCCTCCAAAGTATCTGCAAATGAAACTTAGTCCATAGAAAGCTATAAAGAGAAATTATTAATTCCAAATGAAAATTTAGATTCTATTTCCTCATCATCATGATTACAAAAACAGGGTTACAAACAGTGCTGTAGCTGCGGGGAAGCAAGTGGAAGCAATGCGCCAGGGCCCCCGCTTCAGAGGGGCCCCGTTTGCACTGACGAAAGCAAATTTCGATCTGCAATTTAACACTCATAGGCAGGCCATCATAAAACATCGGCACTGCAAAAATTAATAGGGGCCCATGGTTAGAATTCGCTTCCAGGCCCCAAAAATGAAGTTACGCCACTGGTTACAAAGAACTTCCAACAACAGAGTAGCTCAGTGGCGTAGCTACGGAGAAGCAAGTGGAAGCAATGCGTCAGGGCCCCCGCTTCAGGGGGGCCCCGTTTGCACTGACGAAACCAAATTCCGATCCGCAATTTGTCACTCATAGGCATGCCATCATAAAACATCTGCACTGCAAAAATTAATAGGGGGCCCATGGTTCGAATTCGCTTTAAGGTGCCAAAAATGAAGGTACGGCCGTGGGGTAGCTGTGGCCCATTTTGAAATTTCTTTGAATTTCAATGCCAAGAGATTTGAAATAAGTTATTAAATTGGTCATAGATAAGGCCTAGGAGGTTCCAATGGACTTCTTCAAAGACCTGGGGCGCTTGAAAGTTTGCAACTAATTGCTCGGCTAGTTAACCGATTCATCAACAAAGTTGACTGCAACATAAATTCGCAATCACCTCGGTTTAGTACGCCACTTGCGAGTGAAACAAAAGGAGTAGAAGTTGTTCGTGATTAGCACTAAATCTTCCTCCATTAGCCGGCAGTAAAGTCTTCCTCGTCGGAGCGTGAAAGCGCGCGGCAATCAGCTCCCAATCGGAAGCCTTACCTGCGCTCGACTCCCCGGCGGCGCTCGAATCGAAGGTCTTGCTGGTCATCTGGAAGAGCGCGTCCAGCGGCGTCCCGCTGGGCGTCGTCTTGGGGGCGCCGCGCGCCGCCGCCGCCTGGTGGCGCTGCTGGTGCGCGGGCACCAGGTCCGGCGAGCAGCAGTCGCTGGCGACGCTCGACGAGCGGTCGCTGCCCGTCTCCGAGGCGTAGCTGGTCGCGTTGAATCCGGCGGCGAACTCGGGCCGCAGCAGCGCCAGGTGCTGCGCCTTCAGGTGCCGGTGGATACGCTCCAGGTCCGGGTCGAGCGCCCACGGCCGCACGATGCGCGCCGGCGCCGCCTTCGCCGTCGGCCGGTGGCTGAGGATGTCCGCGATCGAGAAACTCTTCACGCCACTGTTGCTATCACTGCGCTCCTCCGCCGCCGCCGCCGCCACCGCCTCCTCCTCCTCGGCCACCTCCTCGTCCTCGTCCTCGCTGGGCACCTCGTCCTCGCGCCTGCCGGGCATTGCCATCTTGAGCCGCTTCAGCGGGCGGAAGTACTCGTCGGCGTCGTCGTCGTCGTCGTCGGTCGCGCACCGCGCGCACTGCGCCTTCTTGCCGGGCATGGGGCTGGGGCAGCCCACGCTGATCTCGTCCTCGGACATCTCGGGCGCCGCCCCCGCCACCGCCGCCACCCCAGCGGGGCTAGGCGTGCGCGACGACAGCGACAGCGAGAGGGACAGCGGACTCGGCTCGTACTTGACGCTCACCACCTGCCGGTACGGCGACATCTCCGACGCGCCCTGCATGGCTGGCCGCTCCAGGTGGCGGTGCGCATGCGCGCGCGCGCGCACCCACACGCACGCACGCGCGCGATCAGGCGGCGAGGGGCGCGCCAGCCGCCATGTGGCATCCGGTGGGTCGGAGGAGAGGACTTGCGTGCGCCACCGGAGCGCGCGTTATCGCCCGCCGAACTAATCGCCGAGATGGTCGGTGCGCCGCGCGACCACCGTCTGCACGCGGTGGCCGCGCAGGGCGTGGGGTCGGCCGCCGCCGCCGGCGAAGAGGCGCCAATCCAGCGGCGTCTCGGGCCGGTGCCGGTGGGAGCCGGCGCGCCCTCTACGATTGGCCGGCGACGCGCTGCGCCCGCTTCGCGCGCGTTTCCATGACGCGCAGCGCCAATGGCGGCCATGGCGGGCGCGTCGCGGAACTACCCACCGCGTCGCCCCCGAGTCTCGCGCCAAATTAATGCGATCGCCTTCGTGCGCTTCGCAGTGCCATTCTAATGAGTTTGGGGGGCCGGTCGAGGCGCGGTGGGCGCAGTCTCGAAGACGCTGTTACGCAGTTTATAATGTCGGAGCGCACACCTCCGAAAAGGTGGCCAGCAGGCAGATTGCGCCAGCCGGAAGGAGCAGCTGCTCGCATTGCCATCCAGACGATTGGTGCCGGTGCGCGCAAGATTGCGACACGTAATTGCAGATGGAAGCTGCGCTCAGATAAGGCCTGCATGCGATCGATTAATTCAGGAAAGTTGTGGACGCGGTCGTGAAATTCGGTTAAACGGACAATTACGGCTGCGAATGCTGATTAAGACGAAAGGCTGAACTGAGTTAAGGGTGGAAGGGAAGGAAATGATAATTAAAGCGATAAAGACTACAATGACTTCTTCTAATTAATATTGGTTTGTGCATAAGCTTTCTTGAAACAGCAGTAACATTTAGAAATATGCAGCCAAACTTGCATCTTCCAGTATAAGAAAGGTGTCTAATAAGCGCAATTAGGGTTGAGAAAAGGATCGCAGAACTGGACTTGAAAGTCAAGGTATTTTGAAAATAGAATATCTAATTTCCAAATCAGGAACTTATATTAAAGTTTGAAAACTAGAGCTGGATTATGATTAAGGAAGGAAAGAAAGTCATTGCTCTAAAGCTCTCCGAAGGAAGTAAAAACTAAAGAGACAAATTCAGGAAAGATGTGAAGTGGTCTGAAATTCGGTTAAACGGGCAATTAGGGTTGAGAAAATGATGGCGAACCTGGACTTGAAAGTCAAGTTAGTCTGAAAATACAAAATCTAATTTCCAAATCAGTAAATAATATTAAAGTATGAAAACTAGAGCTGGATTATGATTAAGGGAGGAAACAGAGTCATTGCTCTAAAACACGCTGAAGGAAGCAAAAATTAAAGAGACAGACGTGTTCTTCATTTCTTCTGATTAATTTTTGTTTGCGTATAATTCACAGGGGTTCTTGAAAAAGCAGCAACATCTGTAAATAATCCGAACAAATTTATATTTTACTAACGACTGATAAATATGCAACCACACATGCACCTTTGAGTATATTGAGTATATAAGCTGCGTTGAGATAAAACCGCATACGTTCGTTTAATTCAAGAGAGATATGGAGTGGTTTGAAATTCGGTTAAACGGGCAATTAGGGTTGAGAAAAGGATCGCAGAACTGGACTTGAAAGTCAAGGTATTTTGAAAATACGAAATCTAATTAACAAATCAGAAATTTAAATTAAAGTTTGAAAACTAGGGCTGGATTTTTATTAAGGAAAGAAAGAAAGTCATTGCTCTAAGGCACTCGGAAGGAAGTAAAAACTAAAGAGACAAAGACATGTTCTTCCCTTGTTCTAATTAATTTTGGTTTGCGCATTATTATCAGGGCTTTTCGTAAAAGCAGCAACATGTGTAAATAATCCGAACAAATTTATATTTTAGAAAAGCCTGATAAATATTCAGCCACACTTGTATCTTCCAGTATAAGAAAATTGTCTAATATGCGACACGCAGTTACAGCTAGAAACTGCGTTCAGATAAAAGCGCATGCGTTGGTTTAATTCAGGAAAGATGTGGAGTCGTCTGAAATTCGGTTAAACGGGCAATTAGAGTTGAGAAAATAATCGCGAAACTGGACCTGAACTTCAAGGTAGTCTGAAAATACGAAATCTAATTTCTAAATCAGGAATTATATTAAAGTTTGGACACTAGAGCTGGATTATGATTAAGGGAGGAAACAGAGTCATTGCTCTAAACCACTCCGAAAGAAGCGAATATTAAAGAGACATAGACGTGTTCTTCACTTCTTCTAATTAATAATAATTATTATCAGGGATTCTTGAAAAAGCAGCAACATACGTAAATAAACCGAACAAAATTATATTTTAGAAACGCCTGATAAATATGCAACCACACATGCATCATTTAGTATAAGAAAGAAGAGATAAGAAAGTTGAGATAAAACCGCATGCGTTCGTTTAATTCAGGAGAGATGTGGAGTGGTCTGAAATTCGGTTAAACGGGCAATTAGGGCTGAGAAAATAATCGCGGAACTGGACCTGAATGTCAAGGTCTTCTGAAAATACGAAATCTAATTTCCAAATCAGTAAATTATATTAAAGCTGGAAAACTGAAGCTAGATTAACGGAGGAAGCAAGTCCATTGTGCTAAACCACGAATTAAAGCGACAAAGACTTCTTCACATCTTGTAATTCAAAGTTTCCAAAAGTGGGTGCCAACTAGGGTGCCTAGGAGTATTTTTGGTTTATTTTCATTGTTTATTATTTATCATGGGTTAGTCAATTGAATAAAGGAGACTTTGGGCATTCCTCGTGTTTGTCACTTGTGACTTGATCCAGGAAGAACCAACCCAGCGATTTCTTGAAACCTGTGGTTGTTTCTTCTTTGGACCTTAGTTTAGGAACATTCAATCCATTCAAGGAAATTCGAGTTTGGAATAAGGGGAAATGTAACGGACAAGGTTTTGGAGAGCCGCGAGTCAACAAAGTTTGAGAAACACTACTCTAATTAATTTTAATTATTGCATAATTATCAGGCAATCTTACACAAGCAGCAAATTTTAAAAATAATCGGTACAAATTTATATTTTAGATTTTTTACTAAAATACGCCACCTAAAGCCAACGCCTGATAAATATGCAACCATACTTACATCTTTTACTATAAAAAAGAGCATAATGTCTAATATGCGCTAGGTAGCTCAACTTAATTACGTAATTGGCATAATTATTGCTCTGGTCTGATCGCGAATGCACGAAACGGATAATCACTTACTTAGTACTTTTCCTGAACCTATATTTGAAGAAGTGACGACTGAAATCGTGTCTGACTGATACCTCATTTCCTCATTTCCTGCTTAGTCCTAGCTAATTGCTAATTCATGTGACATGTTTGCATTTCCTTATAGATTGATTAGCAATTTGATTTGCTTCTGCGTCTTATTAGCAAAGATTGAAGGTCATGTTCAAGAGGCAATTAAATCAGTAATGAAAGCAATCGTAATATTAATCAGCATCAACGTCTGTCAGCGCGCAAATGGCAGATGAAAACGATCGATTCGGAGCGGAGGATCTAATGACGCGTAAAGTTGTCATCATGCATCAAGGCCAAGAAGAGCTGCAGTCAATACGAAATCAGTTCATCGTTGTTAATTACAGCTATTCGTTTCAATCCGACGATTCGGCACGCTCTCACTGCGAATTAGCCGCAGATGCATGCGCTACCCCCGAATGCGCGTCGAGTGCGCGCCCTTAAGCGCTCGCATTTATCATTCGCCTTGGGGGCGCTCGCAATATTGCTTTACGCATTTATTTATTGCCACCCTGCCGAAATCAAATCGTTGACTTAATCGACTGTGCGCAACGTCATTTATTACCACACATCCCTGTATTTTATCACTAAAGCATTCTCAGAATCTGTTCAATTACTGCAATTACTCATTTCCTACATGTTTTAGTCACAATTTAAATTAAAGCAAAACACAACAAAGAATTCCATAATTAATGCGATTTGAGTATAAATTCTAATATCCTAGGTTCGATCCCTAGCAACGGTAAATTTATTTTGTATGTTAAAAGATCGAAACTTGCTAACATTCTTCACTATCGTCAACAAATTCTTCTGAAATATAGATTTCGTCTCTCTGTAAATTATCAGCAAATTTATTGCTGAATTTGTCGTCTGAATATTAAGGGTGCATTATTTTTGCATAGCTGCGTACCCGGCCTTGCTCTCTGCATGAATTTTTCAGCGCCCCTGACATGTGGCTGTTAATTTGTTTGATGATTTGACGGGTTAAGTCGTCGTACACGCGCAAGGGGTGGTTTCCTTTCGAAATTGGGAGTTATTGAGGTTAGCTATTTGTTACCATTTGAAATATGCATCGTAGACAATTAAAAAACAAGCAAATACGACAAATACATAAACTTGTCATTAAATATTTCATCCCTCTTCGTAATGATCGCTTTCATATAGAAATTGAATAGTTTTGCTTGACTATAGCATGGAAATTTAATGATTATAATTACAATTGGCAGGAAATGCGGCAATTAATTAAATTTTCAGTCAATTTGAATTTATCATCTTTATGAATGTGAATTTTGAATTTATTGAATAATTAATGAATGCAGATGAATTCATTATCTCGAATCATAGTAATTATGAGGCTGTTGAACATCCGAACGTTGTAAAACGTCAAGAAATTGTTCAGTAAAGTTCCATGCTTCTCTAATACATTTGTTGAGAATATAATTCGCTAGAACTGCCCCTTATCTACATATAGTGCAATATATAAGGAAGTCTGCAAGCAGATCCCTAGGTTTGCCATTTTAGGTTAATTGTGCCGTAACTTCCTACTACACCGGTGATTTTATAGTTTCTTAGAGTGCTTTTGCTTCTAATCTTGGCCAATTTGGCCTAGGAGTGAATTTTTGATATAATAACCGATTGATTAGTGATTTAATGCGCAAAATAATTGCATAAAGTACATACTTAAACGTAATTATAGTTTCCCGTCGTAATATTATACTATAACTATATAAATGCAATGAAATACTAATGCTGTCATAATAATAACACTAAATTTTATACATTACCATAAATGCAGGAATAAATTACGATAAATTGATCAGAAATTACGATGTTTTTATTATCATTTGTGATGATTACCGCTGATACCTGGAGTTGATGAATCCTGACTAAAAGCTCCGTCTCATTAAGCAAACAGGTAAAATAAATATACACATAAGTATGCAATTAGGTCAGCAAGATTTCGACTCTTGAAATTTTTGATCTCTAATTGAAATTAGAAACAAGAACTTTATTACAAATTATAATAGAAACCGGAAAACGGGTAAAAAACAGTTGGGCAAGCTTCTGATCTTGATTTTTTATTGAATCAATCTTCTTCGCTTTAAGTGACGGCGATAATTTGTCATTAATTAAATCCGGCTGCGTACTTGGGAAAACGTCTTCTTCTCCAGGCATTTGAATGGAAGCTAAACATGGCCACAACAAAACCGAAAGGGGAAGTCGTGGTGACATTGTAACATTATTCAAAGCTAATTTCGGTGCTCGGTTGACTGCGGCACCATTCTTCATTTCCTTTCTACGATTGCCAGCAAGCATGGCGGTCCGTTATGATATATTACATCTCAATTAGTGGCGCAACCCTTCGAATGACCCCTGGCAGCAGCAGCATCAGATGGCGGCCGGCATTTCCAGCTGCAGACATAAATTGCCGCCATCGAGAATATGGCAGAAATGCGTTTCGGAAACGCCGCCCGAATGAGTTATTCATAATTCTCGATTAAATCGTGAATGGAGCGCATCAGGGTGTGAGATGGCCAGACAAAGGGTGGCGAAACGTTTAGTGCTTGGTAACCCATCAAGCCCACATGCTTGATCGCCATGGGGCATGTTTTCTTAGCTTCCCACATGTTCCAAATTGGCGGCGAGGGCGAAACTGCCGCATTGCAACATTTTCGCAGATAATTATGAAGTTATAACTATTATGATTACTATTTATAACACTTGATTACCCAATTGTTTTATTTTGTGTCGTCAGATTTACGATTGTCATATCTAAAATTAGAGACAATTTAATGGGCTATCCAACAGTAATTAGTAAATGACGATAGATTAATGTGGTTCTGAGTTATAAGCAAAAATGTGAGAAAATTCACATTGTGGGTTTGATCCTGAATTGCGCCGGTATGTGTTGTCAGATTTAGAATTATCATATGTTAAGTTAAAGGTAGTATAATAGGCTATCGAACAGTGATTAGAAGATCGCGATAGATTAATTAGTCTCCGAGATATAATTAAAAATGTCTCAAAATTCATATTACGAGTTTGATCATGAATTGCGACGATATGCATCATCAGATTTAGAATTGCCGTATACTAAATTAAATACAATTTTATACGCTATCCAATAGTAATTAGTAAATGACGATAGATTAATGTGGTTCTGAGTTATAAGCAAAAATGCCAGAAAATTCATATAGCGAGTTTGATCCTGTATTACGCCGGTATGCGTCGTCAGATTTAGAATTATCAGATAAAGTATTTAATGCAATTTAATAGCCTTTCCAACAGTGATTAGTAGGTAGCAATAGATTAATTAGTGTCAGAGTTATTCGCAAAAATGTGAGAAAATTCATATTCCAAATTTGATCCTCAATTGCGCCGGAAACCTTCATCAGATTTTGAATAGTCATATATCACATTAATTGTAATTTAATATGCTATCCATCAGTTGTTCATAGTTCTCGATAAATCAATTAAGTTCCGAGTTATAAGCAAAAATGTGAGAAAATTCATATTGCTAGTTTGATACTGAAATTCGCCGGCATGCATCATCAGATTTAGAATTGTCATATACTGAATTAAATATAATTTAATGCTCTATTCAGCAATGATTAACAGATCACGATAGATTAGTTAGGTTCTGAGTTACATGCAAATATGCGACAAAATTCATTTAGCGGGTTTGATCGTATATTGCACCGATATGTGTGGTCAGATTTAGAATTGTCACATATGATATTGCAGGCAGTTTAATATGCTATCCAACAGTGGTTAGTAGATAGCAATAAATTAATTAGTTTCCGAGTTATTAGCAAAATTATGAGAAAATTCATATTCCAAATTTGATCCTCCATTGCGCCTGCATGCTTCGTCAGATTTGGAATATTCATATATCGCTTTAATGGTAATTTAATGTGCTATCCATTAGTTGTTAACTGATCGAGATAAATTAATTAGGTTCTGAGTTATAAGCAAAAATTTGAGAAAATTCATTTTGTCAGTGTGATCCTGCAATTCGCCGGTATGCATCATTAGATTTAGAATTGTCATATATTAAATTAAAGATAATTTAATACGCTATCCAGCAATGATTAACAGATCGCGATAGATTAGTTAGCTTCTGAGTTACATGCAATAATGCGAGAAAATTCATATAGCGAGTTGGATCCTTTATTGCGCCCGTATGTGTTGTGAGATTTAGAATTGTTAGATATCATATTGATGATAATTTAACATCTATCCAAGAGTGATTAGTAGATCACAATAGATTCATTAGTTTCCGAGTTATTAGCAAAATTATGAGAAAATTCATATTCCAAATTTGATCCTCCATTGCGCCAGCATGCTTCGTCAGATTTAGAATAATCATATATTGCATTGATGGTAATTTAATATGCTATCGATTAGTTGTTAACAGATCGCGATAGATTAGTTAGCTTCTGAGTTACATGCAATAATGCGAGAAAATTCATATGGCGAGTTTGATCCTTTATTGTACCGCTATGTGTTGTGAGATTTAGAATTGTCAGATATCATATTGATGATAATTTAATAGGCTATCCAACAGTGGTTAGTAGATCACATTAGGTTAATTAGTTTCCAAGATATAAGCAAAAATGTGAGAAAATTCGTATTGCTAGTTTGATCCGAAATTACGCCGGCATGCGTAATCAGATGTTGAATTGTTATATATCGAATTGAAGGCAATTTAATAGGCTATCCAACAGTGATTAGTAGATCACGATAGATTAATTAGGTTCCGAGTGATTAGCAAAAATGTGATAACTTTCATATTGCGAATGTGATTCTGGATTGGTGGCGAGAGCGAAACTGCTGCATTGCAATATTTTCGCAGATGGTTATGAAGTTATGACTAGGAAATACATCATCAATCCTTCAATCAATCATAAATATTGCCGAAAACTTGTGGCGGTTAGTTCTATATCCCCAATGATTTGGTGTGATTCGCGGCCACACGCAGTGCGCAGTTCAGGAGAGGCCATTAAGGGCAGAGGCAATTTACACATATGTGTTAATACAATATATTAATCTCAGGCCGGTGGAATGCACGCCTGGCATAAATTACGTTCATTTGAGGGGCCAATTAATGCCGCGCAGCCATTTGCCATATCAGATCAAATCGATTTGATTCTCCGCCACTGAGTAAGGGGATATCGGCTATTATTTCACATATTGTCGAATTTTATTGCCACATTATTGCTGATTCAATGTGGTGGAAGGCGCAAAGTGCTGCTACAAATATTCAGATCAATTTCCTTCATTCCTCCAGCACCTATTAGTGGTGATTGCCGTGTAATTTCTTTTCCTCTTGCTGCAACGATTGCATGTGTCTCGCAGTGATTATAAAAGTCTTAGAATCCACCAAGAGTTGATCTACGTCTACTGATGCTAATTGCCTGGAAAACAATCAGGGATTAAAAAGCACAAAACGGAAATGTAATGTTTCTTCTTCGGCGTTCATGCGTAGCAATAGTTTCTAGCATTTTCAAGTCGCATATGTGACCAAAGTCAGGAACTGTTAATGCCTTAATTAGAACGTCAAATTGGGCAGTGAATGCCGTTTTCCACGCCGCATATTAATGATATTCTCCTTGCTCTGGCTAAAAATTGCCGCCGAAATGTAACGCAAATGAATGCCTTCATGGTTCGTGGTGAATTTGTCGTCGGCAAGCGGATATAATATCTCTATTAAGGGCACTTCACCGGCAACAAAGCGTTGCCGGGATGCTGCGTGTCTCTATTAAGCTGCAGTTAGGGGTGCTTGTGAACGATGCATGTCGAGTCATTACGCACAATGGGAGTGAGTGCCTAGATTGCAGCCAGCACATCGGCTACCGCCATTCAATGCTGGCGCGCATCAAATGCACAAATCATCAAGTCATCTGCTTGCACTTGCATTCAGCGCCAAACAAGACGTCTCGTTCGGTGACGGAAAAAAGCGCAAAGCTCGAACAATGTGGTAGCCGTGTGCAGCTCCCAGGCCAGCCCAGCTTGCTCCATTGTGTCCGATTTTCAAATAAATAAGCGACAAGATGATGAAGCGTGGCGGACATGACACTTCCACTTCGGATTGCCGCTAATAGAGACACCGCGTTATGTTTATTTGTTTTGTGTAACTCCACATGCGGTCGGAGGCTGGTTCTACCAGAGTTATCAATAGCAAAGCGAAAAATCACGAAATGGGTGGGCAGATTTTAGTGTTTTGTCCAGGAACTGGTTAATTTCGCATCGTATGACTCGCCACGGAATGAAATTCGGCGGTTACGTAATCGCAACTCGGCGATGACGTGATCGCAACTGAACGATGACGTGATCGTAACGCGGCGATCATGTGATCGTCGTTTTTGTGGTTTATCTCTGGACCCATTGGGTGTATCCGGATGATTCGAAATGTATCCTGTGAGACGTTGAATTGCGCAACTGATCATATAAGATTCATTTCTGAATTCTGGGCAGCTTTTAGGGATTTTCTCAGGAACTACTGCGTGTATCGGAATGATTCGAAATGCATCCTGTTTGAAAATAAACTACATTTTTAATTTTCCTGTTTTTGAATCCCCAATTTATCCTACTTTGAATTAGCCTAATTACAGGCGCGGAAAATGAGGAAAATCTGAAAGAAATAGTCTGGGGACATGTGATTGAATAACTTGTACACATTTTCTTTCGGTGGGGAAGGGTGCAAGCACAAATAACACAAATCAAGCATCAAATTGATGCCATCAATATTGATTCGGTGACGCTGTTCTGGAGAATGATAGGTCGGAAGCTACCAATGCCTTGATTAGCCTGAATGCACAATGATGGTAATCGGATCCATTGTTTGTCTACCCAGTCGTGTTTATTAAATGGCTGGCTTGGAATCAATTTGTCGATAAGATCAAATAACTCGATACAAATGTGTGCTCTACCTAGCCACTTTGCTATTGACAGTGGAAGCGATTCTTATCAATTCCTTCACGGATGGAATTAAATTCATTATTCAATCGTTGTATGCAGCAATACAAACATTAGCTACGAAGTGCACTTAGGAATTCCAAGCCGGCTTGCACTTAAATGCGTTTAAAAAGTAAATAGTCAAATCTTTTCTCCAATTTCATTCTCAAATTCCGGGGTATGCGGCGTTCGATATTTAGTTGTCATATATCGAATGAAAGACAGATATAAATCTGTGAGTAAATTGTAATTAGTAACTGATTAATTGGTTTCCGAGTTAAACTCAAAAATATAATAAAAATTGTTTTTCCACATTATGACAATTATATTATATTATATTATATTATTAGGAATAGGACGCCTGATTTGCGCTTGTCATACATCTAATGAGAGGCAATTAAACAATATACTTATGTATACTAGTCACTCTCAGTAGATCCTGAAAATACCCCAATTAACTGTCCACACATTTCCTCATATTCTACAGAAACTACCAGGAATACAGAGATGAATCTTATATCATCGGATGCGTAACCAAATTCCCCACAGAATGCACTCCGAATCATCCCGATACACCCAGTAGATCTTGAGAAAACCCCAAAAAACTGTCCACATATTTCCTATTTTTTTTACAAAAACTAGCAGGAATAAAGGACATGAATCTTATATCATCAGATGCGCAGTTAAATTCCCCACCGAATGCACTTAGAATCATCCCGATACACCCAGTAGATCCTGAGAAAAGCCACAAAAACTGTCCACACATTTCCTCATTTTTACAGAAACTAGAAGGCATACAGAGATAAATTTTATATCATCAGATGCACAATTAAATTCCCCACAGAATGCACTTCGAATCATCACGATACACTCTGTAGATCCTGAGAAAACGCACAAAAACTGTCCACACGTTTCCTCATTTTCTGCAGGAAGTAGCAGGAATACAGTGATGATTCCTATATCATCAGATGTGCAATTAAATTCCCCACAGAATGCACTCCGAATCATCCCGATACACCCAGTAGATCCTGAGAAAACCCCAAAAAACTGTCCACATATTTCCTATTTTTTTACAAAAACTAGCAGGAATAAAGGACATGAATCTTATATCATCAGATGCGCAATTAAATTCCCCAC
>JAOEHK010030648.1:0-21445 GCA_025447835.1 Labidoglobus nevermanni | reverse complement strand
ATCAGACTTTACTCAATTGTTAGAAATATTCTGAAATGCTGTAGAGCTAGACCATTGACCAGTGAGATTCCTTAATTTAATTAATAAGTTGTAAATAAAAAAATTGTTTATGATATCATTGCTATTACAAATAGGTCTGAAACTGTTCATCGGGAAATCGTGCTTTATGTCAATTGTGACGTTTACGACGTAATTCCTGCATTTCGAATATTAAAGCTTATTACTGAATCGCCATTGTTCGCATTCATGATTTAGTTCCCCGTTTGTCGTTAACTCCGCTGTAACTTTCACATTTAGTCAATGTTCATCAAACACGATCATCTACATAATAAACAATTTACTGCGCATTCAATTCGGCTTTCAAGCAATTCCAGAAATAAATAACATTGATTGAGATTACTTGAGAATGTCTGCAATATGCAGTAACTCGCCGGAAGGACGTTAAGGCACATGCGGAAAATACTTTACAGCGGCCTTCTCCATGAAATATGAGTATTCGGGGCCGTCCATATTGTGCATATGTAGAGCAATTTCCGTAAATTGTAGATATCATTCTATACAAATATATTCTTTCAATTTCGTCTATATCTATACACTGCAGATCCGCTAGGAAAAAAAATTCCACAAATTTCCTTATCCCGTAGTGCGCAACAATGCCAATAGGGCATAGCTGTAGAAAGAGATAGCATGAATACGAATTCGGTAATTACATATCCGCGGAAAGATCATGAGTAAGGCACTGGACGCGCACAATTTCCACAATCAGGACAAGGACGCGCCTCGCCTATAAATTTCCACTTTAATCGCTCTTATGACCCTTCTACTGAGATGATTCTATATATAATGGCCCGCCAGACCAATGTTCCGGCCGGCGTTCTCGAAATCTACAGGATTAGACCGGAAAATCTGCTTCCAGCATATTATCACTTTAACAGCTTCTCCCAATCATAACCCTACGGCATCTTTATCTATTCCATGCGTCTATACATCACACATTATGCATTCGATCAATCTCATCATTCCCAAATTCAGTTTATTTCCGGTGCGCCTTGCGCACCTTGTAGATCCTTCCAATTACATACACGTCCACCAATTACCTACCCTCATACAACAGCGTCTGACGAAGAACTTGAGACTACACCGAACAGACAGAGAGAGCGAGTGCGTCTAATGTCCTCGTATTTCCTGATAGCGTTGTTCTCAGTTGGTGTAATTTCATAATTCTGCGATTCTGTGGAGCATATGAACTACTCGCATCCGGTCTTTCTGAAATGCGATATGAATGTCGAATCATTGTGTTATCACGCTCCGGAATAAAACGATGAAAGGATCAATAAATTGAATGAATCAGATCAAATTGCTGGGAACTGAAAGAATTTTGGAATGATTTTAATTCAAACCGGCGGCCTAAATGCAGAATCAAACAGGAGGAAAAGTGTGTAAGATTGTCGTGCCCTCTCTCTTAAGTTGGAGACCGCTTCGCCAGGCTTTGCAGCCTGGTATCGCCCCCCTGATCCACCGCCTCGACTTCACCACTTGGGCATCAGCGCAAGGTTCCACGTTTCGCAGGTCCGATAAATCTCTTCGCCAAAAGCATACATAAGCCTAAGGTTGAATGCTTGAGCTTGGTTTTTAGTCGGTATTGTCTCTGACCGTGTCCGACATAGCCCTCTATGAGGGTACCCGTAAACAGGGTTTTCCAAGCTGTCTAAATAAGAAAGTCAACTAACGTGTAATTTAAGACAATTAGGTATTAACCTTAGGTGTTGTTGCACATTTGATGTGCGCGACTTTTAGAATAAAATCTCGTTGAACTGGCTTACAAGTGTTGTACGTTCCCAATTTAATGTGGAAACTTATGTTTCAAAATCGTAATGAAGCTGATTAATCATAACTAGTAACAAGCTCGCACAATGTCAAGAAAGTCCTCATTTGCTTCGGAAATAATGCATTAGCAGCACCAGAAACACGTCAAGATTGCTGAGATTGCTAAACATAGCCGAATGCGGATAAATAGATTGATTGAGGAGATATTCGCGCATTATCCCATTGAGTGCTGCACTCGGTGGCAGCTTAATATGAGCCACGATTAATATTCTGCTTTTGATTAATGCAAGTCTCCCATTTCCCATCCATTCGCATTATGCACCTTCATTTGCTAATAAATCAAAGCAAAAATACTGAAAGATGCTGGAATTGCTTTGGGGCGAAAGGCCACACTTCCTCATATAACTAAGTTTTATAAAAATTGTTTTCAACATCTTTATAGCTTGCCATACCTATTCGGGGGTTAATATCTGGAAATGCATTTCTTTACATCCCCTACTTTGCCAATATACCACATAACAACGGAATCACAAATTTAAAGCATAGTTACGCCTTAGACTTAGCAACAGGATGAAGCAGGATGATCAAGAGGGTGCTGTAATTTAACGCAAGTAATTGGAAATAATATGGGATGGATGGGATGGGATGGGATGGGATGGGATGGGATGGGATGGGATGGGATGGGATGGATGGTTTGTTGGAGGGCGTGCAACACACACAGCAGGCCCTACTGTTTGGGCCCATTGTATATCCTCCTTGTACGGTCTTTTAGTTTAGAAGGGAATATAGGATTGGGTTATCGGGATGGGATGGGCAGTCGTAGAAGAGCGTACTATCACTACATCGTGCCATTTCAGATGCCGTGCGGGATTGAACCCAAGTCACTAGACTCGTGGTGTTAGAGGGATGCGTATTTATTTTCCATTTGACTTCTTTCCCCAAGTACAAGCACACAAATCTTCTGAAAATAACTTCGCAGCTATATTTGTCAATGCGAAGACAGCATTTAAGCTCAGATGGACGTCCAACGTCTACAAATAATCATCGTAGGTCATCTCGCCACTCATGTCAGCACCATCTTCTTCATCAGTGGCGTTATTTTCATTTAGAGGTTTCTCAGTTTCGTCTTGCGGTCGTCCTAAGGGGCCATTTCGGTCAAGCATAGCGATATCCAGAGATAAACTAATGCTTGGTGGTGTTGTCGCCATGCTTGATTCCACTTGGGGATCGCTTTGTAAGGGCACATTTCCAGAATTTTTAGACGCAGTGTGGTCTTCCATTATGTTCATTTCATCGTCGATGATGCTCGCGGAGAAATCATGCAATTGCTTGTACTGCTCCAGCAATTTGTGGCGATTTTCCATTTGCTTCTCTTCAAGTGTATCACGCAATTCGAGTTTCGGTAGCCTGGAAAATCATTGTTAACAACTGCGATTGCCCACGATGGCTGCGATATGGGAAAAGGAGTAATTTCGCGTCCAATTATCCTGCTGGCGTAATTTATAACGGCAATTAAGTGGCTCGCTACACATTAATAATACTTTAAGTCGCACCACTTGGAGGTAGCAGGTGGATGTTTATCGGATGGTTTTGTACGTGCTTTTAACGCTAGATGTAACATATCACAAAGGGTGATTGCCGGAAAAACAGAAATTGCGAAGTGTCTGGATCCGGAACGTTGATTACTTTAGTCTGTTTCGAATTTTCCAACTTGGTATCGATCTTCCAAGGTGATCGTCCATGTTAGCGCCTTTGAGGTAGATATGCCTCCCATATTCACCGCAAACCAATTGAACGTCTTCTGATCATTCAACTTGCGTTGAGAAAGGAACTTTGAAACAATATTAACTTAATTAAATATGGCACTCTACTGGCAATTGCATTTTATATTTTTGTTGCACCTTGGTAGCGGCACCCTATTTAAAAGAATGTGTAAATTCTCGTTGGGGAAAATGGAAAACGGAAAAGGTTTTTCTTATTCCCACTTTGGCTCATTTCCACCTCGCCGCCACGTGAGTTCCGCATTGTGGAATGAAAACTACCACCTTGAGCATTTCCCCAGTGTTTACGACGTGCAATTTTGCATGTAAAGCATTCGACTGGGGGAAATGGTCGGCAAAATGTTTGCTAACTTACTTCTCACCATTGGGGAAAACTCGCTGCTGTAATTGTTGTATATCGTGGCGGAAATCAGCTAAAATCATCAGGAGGAAATCAAACGATCCCGGCGGTCCTCTCTCTCCCCTTGGGCCTGGCTCTCCGGGCAATCCCTGATAGCCTTGTATACCTGGGCTTCCCGGTGGTCCCTGCGATTAATAATCTTCAATACAAAGGGCCAGTGATATCTATCTCGATTACAGGAGAGAATTATGTACAATGAAAATGTAGGCAAGGAAATTGTTGTGTGAGGATCATTGATAGAATTAGGTAAAAGCTTGCATACTTGGGGTCCTCGCTTGCAGCGACAGTGCGTGCTCTCGTCGCCCGGAAGGGGCACAAACGCATCTAATATTGAATAGGTATAATCCCGGGCGACTGCTGGGGGACCTCCGCTACCTACATCAAGTTCAGCATCTCTTTGTTGTTGATACTGTTGGCCGCTGTTCGCAGCTACGAGGTAAGAACGCGCTTCATTCATGCCCACATTGTAGCTTCCTTCGGGTCCTAGAACACATTAACTCTCACCTCATTAATCATGCATGTCAATATTCACGTGTTTCCCATGTACGCGTTCAGATGAATAAAGAGTGTACGCTACAATTATAGTAAAATTATAGTTTCAAAAGCTAACATGTTCTATAGGTGATATCCAGTGGAGGAAAACCGGGCACTGAGGAAAGCGGGGTTGTATAAGGAGCACTTGGTGTTTTTTGTTTGCACATCAGAAGCAAATCATTATTAAAATGCTGTTGTAAACTCAATTTCAAAAAGCCATTAAGGCAGAATCGATGCAGACAAGGAGCGTGTACTGCTTTTACTACTTTAACTCATCTTGTATGCACCATTAATAAGTTCTTTCACGCCTTTCGCCCTTATTTTCACTCAGATAGGGAATTGACATTTGCATTAGATATATTTATTTATTTATTTGTGCCTTAGCACCAAAAAAGGTTTGTGCCAGGATAGAAATGTGTGGACCGAGAGTTCCAATTCATCCCGACCTTTACTTGGTCCCTTAAGATGAAGAAACTTTGGTAATTGCAATTATGGGAATTCTCATTGCGATCAAGCGCGTGACTTTAAAAATTTAATATTATGTCAATTATTAATGTGACTGTAAACTTGGTCTCTGTGCATTATCTTTCGCCCAGAAAGGACAACTATGAGGATAAATCCGAAAATCTAATGATTCTGAAATGAGAGTGCAAATATATGAATCACAACACATACCAGGAAACCCTCGGGGTCCTTGCTGACCCGGTGGGCCGGGTGGGCCCATTGGTCCTGGAGGTCCCGATGCGAAACTTGCCAATCTAATTGCTGTGCTCAAGGCAGATATCTGCAGGAATTCATTGACAAATTAATAGTAGATCAGAAGAAGTTGTAGTTCAATATAATGAACAACATTGAAAATCTCGAAAATTTGCAATGGGTCACATAATCGTTTCATGTTGAAGGGAAATACGCTTACAACTATAGCCCTCTCGCGGTGCACTGCTCAGGGCGCAGAAAAGCGCATGGACCTTCATCTCATTCCTCTCTTGCGCGCGAACCAGCCTCAAATAGTCACTCGTCCTGACACCAAACAAACGGGCATCCGACACATACGCCAGCTATAAATCAACACGAAATTTTTCCATTTGTTGATCATATTTATTTCACTTTTTGTCCCTGTGTTTGCACTTCCGACATTAGTTTCCCGCTAATAAAAAATGATACACGTCGTAAAAAATCAAAATAGCTCATTGAATTTAATATAATCTAATAAAAGGAGATGCCAAAAACTAGACCGCAAACAAGAGCAAAATTTAGCAATGAAAGAAAAGAAAGAGTGAAGAATGCAAACGTTATCTTGCACATTCATCGCATCGCTCACATCCTGTGGCCTTTCATGTGGTTGCGCCACCGCTGCAAGGACACTTTGTGCAATATTTCACACCAACACCATCTAGGACGCGCTCGGTCTCGTCCTGTTCGCACATTAGTTATAATTGACTTGCAAGGCATTTACGAAAGGTCATTTTATCCGGTTCTGTTGTTTGCTCGTGTTTATTGCATTCGAAAAATGCGTCAACAAATTCTCAAGTGCAAATTTAACGCGTATGCAAAGTAAATAGTGAACTGTGCCCTAGGAGGACTTCCCAGGGTTGTGTAAATGACTCGGGATGAATAAGTGCTTAGTATTCGCATTGATATTTCAATTACACGCGAATGAAGCGCGAAGTTGCAAAAAAGTTTGCTCATTTAACTTTTTGTCCAACACCAGCACCCTAGTTCTGTCAAATCCGCATCCTAGGGTAGACCAAACCCCCCAAACATGTTTTATACATTTGGGAATTAAACCGAAATCAAAGCATGTCACGTCCTAAGCCAATGCACGTTTTATTAAAACTGAAAGAACAAGTTTTCAATAATACAACTTTTGAAAATTAGTTCAAATACATTACTCATTGACAATCTATTCCAAACCCCCGTCTTCAGTAGGCTCCGAGACTGCGTACCCAACTTTCTCCCAAACCTTGTATTTCCTCCAAGGACGGACTGAAGTTGTCCCCTCTAAATATTGTTTATTTATTTGTATGCAAATCAACCGGGTACGTGAAGGGTCAAATTCTCCTTTTACTTCATCAAGGTAGAGTATGGTAATCACACGCTCGGCGGGATTGTCCCGCTTTTTGAAAGTATGTCCCGCTTTTTGAAAATGTTCCGATTGTGTCGCATCAGGGCATCTCTTGGCGATCTTTTTATAATTTGTACCCTAATAAGTAAGACACAACGGGCATGCTCAGTAATTCCCCATGTTTTTCCGCTGCACCTTGGCCTGGGAATAAGTGATTGGGAAAGCATAGTTCTTCACAACTGTCACGGTACAATTACCCCCTAGGACCGAACCCCATATTAACACGGCTAAGTGACCGCAGCAGGCCGGAGCTTGAGGTTCTGGATGTAGCTTGCTGAGCGGCTGATAGTCGACTACCTGATCCGTCCCACTAACGGCCTTTTTATAGCCACGAGTTGCCTTGCACCGGCAGCTGTTCCACCTGCCAAAACTTTCATAGGAGACTATGCAACCCTGGCGGGCCCCGATGAAGCAAGCCGCCACAAAGTCACCGAACTGTTAAGCAGTGTGCTTTGCCTTCAAGAAAATATGGTTTGTCCCACTTTGCCTCCAAGAAAATGTAGTCATTTTAAATTAATCGATATTCTCAACAATCAACATGTAAATGTGTATTAATAAATTGATCTTCTTCCTGCTTATTTCTTAGTAGGTGGAAACAAATAGAATACTCTGGTTTGTGCAAAACATGTAAAAAGGTTCGTTAAGTGAAGCAAGTAAATCAAACTGAAATGCACAATCCAGGGGCAGGAAATGCATAAAATTGTGTGCAAGCGTGCAACTGAAGGGCACATCCTGCTTCATCCTCCCATTTATCAATCGGGTGTGCTTGCTTAGGCTCTGTCCCGTTGCAGCAATGCTATCATTTTTCATTTGTAAACTTTTCTGCTGAGATGCGTCAACGGACATTTGCGCGTTTATGGGAGATCGTCGCGTGAGCAAATGATGAATACTTCTGGTCCACATTGGCGTATCGCCCATCTGGGAGACGGACTTACCTTCTCACTGAGCATCTTCAACTTGTCGTGCAATCGCGACACGCTGTCGCAGCTCGAGTAGCAGGTGAGTAGCGCCAAATGGCCGGGCTGAGCGTCGGCGAGCGCCGGGCGAACGACACATGTCCGGTTATCCTCTCCGAGGACGAATCCTTGTTTGCATGCGCACCGGTAACTGCCCATCTCGTTGATGCATTGCTGATGGCATCCGCTCTTGCCGCTCGCGCATTCATCTACGTCTACGCCAAACGCGAAAGCAAGTGGAGTCAGGTGCAAAGACATCCATGGTATCATGAGAGAAATAAATAAGTTAATGGAACTGCGCGCAGCCGAGTGAGACTATTCAATTCCGAAAGTAATTCGGTTATATTGCAGTTAGCAGTGGAAGATAATTAATGGAGGCGCGCATACCGACACAAAAGGGTTTAATGCCGTTCCGCTGATTCTCGGGGTGGAACTTGTAGCCGTCGAAACAAGTGCATATGACACGCTGTAGGTAGATGGTGCATTGTTGCTCACACAGGTCCAGGCTGCACGGATCTGCATCCTTACGCACGCATCTGCAAGACATGGTTGAAGCCAGGATACGACTTATTTCCGTTTACTCTTAATTAAACTTCGTCGGTAACTTTAAGTGCTTACAAGTGCATTCTGTCACAATTTCATTCGCATTCCCTCACCGACTCCCAGGATTATGTTAAGGATACACGAATGAAATGGTTTGCACGGGGTACTTCAAGGCATCCTACAACTTTTCGCATTTTTCGTCAAATTTTCACGGCTGTCTAATCCAGTGATTCCAAAGTGGTCGATATCGACCCCTAGGAATCGATTTTGAGTTGGAGGGGGTCTATGTAAGAGTAACCCCAATAAAAGTTCATGGGTGGAACCTGCCTAATCATCCCGTACTCGTAGACAGCGATGGCGGACAAGCACGGGGTATACCCTGGGTCCATTCCTGGAAGATAGGTATTCCCTGTGCTTATCAGCCATTGAATAATTTTCTAAAATTCAATATTAGGGGGTCTTTGAAATTAACAATATCGGTAAGGGGTCTACGGAGTAAAAAAGATTGGGAGGTCTAAGCCTAGCATGAGCAGTCAAATAAGTGCTTCCAAAACCGAGGGATCTCAACCTAAGACCGAAAACGCAAATTTGATGATAATACCTCATTTGCATTGTGGGTAATTTCAGAAGTAGGCAAATGACTGCTCCTGGTAGATTAGACATGTTATGAAGTTATTTCAGAAAGCAAGGCATCTAAAATTATCGAAAAGTAGAGTTCATAAATTTCATCATGATACAATAACATTATGTAGGAGAAATTCTAGACGAAATCTCATTTCTTATCTGACCACGCGTGGTTGGTTTAGTGGTAATAATGTCGTAAATTACGTTGCAATGTTGCAGCCGTATTTGTACAACCAACTGAAATAACAGTATACTATAAATGACATTTGTTAAAGTTCATGGAAATGTTTGGGTAAAGATTGAGGCAACCATGTGGCTGATGGAATTAAAATTACGACTGCCTGGTGGCCAATGACTGATGGTCAAAGTTTCGAATATATCTAATGGTACTGCCACTATTTCGGTGATTCACTTACTTCCCATTAATGAAAGCGTAATCTTGACAGCAATACTTGCGAGTGCAATCGACCCAGGAGCCGTTAACGTTGCATTTGTAGCGCGTCGTGATGACGTTCGACGAAGGACATTCCAGGACTTCGGGCCTGCGAAAGCAAACACAGAATCAGCGCGCACGTTTCATTTCAATTTTAATCAAGTTAAATACAAGCGAATGAAGTTCTTAGTCACATTACGACTTTAGCGCGTTTGCGCAGGCGAACGAAAAAGATGCCAGCGTACCCTATAGTACTTAAACCCTTTGATTATATTCATTCAATTAGCGGCGAATCTTCAATTTTGTGCTACATTTGCAAATAAACGTGCAGCGCACTTAATCCGCACGCGGGGTAATTCTGCTTTACAGCACGAGCGCATTCAACTAGGACTATTCAAATATATGCGAGGACTCGGTGATCAGAAAGATAAACGTCGTACATGGAGAGAAATCTAACAGAAATGTAATCATGTATTGCTGTTTATTTCTAATAGCATTCCAACAGGTAGCTAATTTGATCCGATTGCTAAATGCCCGAAGGTATAGTGGAATACTATTCAGACAGCTTAATCAGGGCAATAATTGATTAACAGCGCTAAATTAGTCATTAATATGTATCAGAATGTCAGGGAATTGTAGGTGTATCATCTTCCAATTAGCACTACAAGAAATTTTATAACAAAAAACTACTCTGATTAGTTATAATATAGTTTAATCTATCTAGCCCAGGGTCGGCCAACCTCAGGCTCGCGGAATGAACAAGGACGGGGAATACCCGACAAGCTCGGGGAATTCTAGAGTCCGGCGGTGCCCCCCCACGGATATTCCCTGTACTTGTATCTAACCTAATATATCTATCTAATATATATATATATCTAATATATCTAATATATATCTATCTAATATATCTTTGTAGAAACAAAGCGAACTGCATATCGTGATTAAGCAGGCCCTGAGAAACAATAGCCAAAAGTGGCCTGAATCAGATGCCTAGAATAGATGTAGGAGGTGGTAAGGAGGTTGCTAGAGGCGAATTATGCTATAAAATCAAAGTACATAAAGAGCCATTAAAAATTACGCGAATTGCAAACAAATTCCGACCAGCTGGAGTTTGGAGTAGAACATTATTTTATGGAGTTATTAATGAAGTTATATTTGGGGGAAGAGGCAATATAAGCAGACAGATAGACGTAGATTGCGAATGCTGCATTTTGATAGTCGGGAATAAGGCTTTCTTACGTTTTCATCAACGACTGATGGGCGCGGCCAATAAATTCTCATCAATAAACTAAACTAAACTAAATAGAGATGCATAGAATTGTATTCAGGTAATGTATCGAAAGCACAAAAGAGTTGAATATTTGGAATGACGCCATGGACTATAAAATGTGACATATCCGAATGTCATTACCGCTATTCAAAATGACAAGCGGCTTATCGATGTGATGCGTTAGTTTATAGTACAATCAATGAACTTATATTTGCTTTTGAAAGTATTTTAACGTCGATCGTAATACCTGATACCAATACGAAGGTTTCATGTGTTAATAAATGTGGAATATTTCCGCCTTCAGATTTTATGTAAGGATGTGACTCTGGGGATAAAAGTCAAGAACAAATAGGAATTTCGATCGCTAGTAGATGTCCATATTCACTGTTTAGTATCGTAGTAATAATGTTCGATTATTGTATACAATTAGCATTAGTAAGATTAAAAATGACGCGTTGAGGACATTTTAATTAGACCCGAAATGGAGCTAATCAATGGGGGCAATTAGAACGACACAATGCACCACTCAATGCATTTCCTGCTCCGGGTTATTGCATTCATTTAGTGCCATTTTAATTATCATTACATGTTAATTACGCGACCCAAAAATCGAGATCATTACAATTCCAGTGTAGAGGTATTACAGCAACAACTTAGTGGATAATCCCAGGTCGCAACTTTGTAACCAAGACAACCAGTATTCCCATAATTGTTTTTGATTTAATCACTGTAGTTCGAAAGGTAATATAAACAATAAATTAAAGAGTAAATCACTAATTGAAATTGTACATAATTTGCGAAAATTTGGAACAGTTGAACACATCCAATAAAAATAAACTGTACAAAATTGATTTTCCTTCGAATTTATTATAGTCTTCATTCAATATTTAACTAAATGTACAATATATGTACAATATGAGCCAGTTTGAAATGAATTCATACGTCTATATATAACAATGAATGTATGCTGTCCGTCTGTTCATGTATGTCTTTGATTTACGCCTAAAATACACATATTTCAATCGAAATGGAATATTGGGCATGTTTTGTGTACTCCTGTGACAACGATAACGCAAAGGAAAATTGAAAAATCCACATGGTTCGAAAGTTATAGCGAGAAAACCAACATTTTCAATGCCAAATCACGTAGGCTGAGACAGCAGCGCACGACAGCAGTATCGATCAACTGTATAACGAATTCTACGCATGCGCCTTGAATTTCGTGTCTCCATCCATTGCCTAGCAGCTATTGGATACCAACCATATGCAACCGGGAATTAAAGCAAATGGAAAAACCTCGTGAAAGGCTGTTATGATTCTATGATTCTATTAAATGGGTTTTATTCTTGAAAGGAAAATTAGTGAAATGATCTGATCTTGATATACATGCAGCCTTTATATTCGCATAAAGTTGTTGTAAACTATCTATACAATTAGAAACTCGGCAATTTGCAACATAAAGAAGGACCTTACCCATCGCTAAACGCAGCATTATTCCAACTCTCCACCGGATCGCTAAGCGCGTCCAGGAAGTATCCTTCGTCGGTGAGCAAGCCTTCTAGCTGTTGAAAGGAAGCCAGCACTGGCAAACTTATGGTACACCACAAAGCGACGGCAAGCATATTCGTCGTAAATATGGCGACGAAAGCCCGAGGTTCCTGGATGTCCTGCAAATCGTCGTTGTCGAGACGCGCGTCCGAACGACTTTGGCTGAACAATTTCGTGGGACTGAAAGCCGTTAGCGTATATTTACCACCGTCAACCTCATCCCGACGGAATGCTGGCAATCTAACAAATAAACCTAAGTGGTCTGGTTGATACTTTGAAGTTGTAGCTGAAACAAGGGTGGGAAGACTTGCGCAGGCAAGGAACGATCCAAATTGGAACGAAATTCATTAAGCACATTCATTCATCGAGCGCAATTCGCCTGTCGCCTTCTTCTCTCATTTAGACGCGTCTAGATTGCCGAATGCTGGAATGCTTTATCTATTCGCTCTCGCTTCAACATAACACGTCATCAAGTTATTAACTCGAGTGAATTTCATCATAAATGCATTTCTCATTCGAGTACAGTCGTTGTCATGTTTCAACAAATTTACATACATTTGTAAAGTGTAAAACACCATTAGCTCTCAAATTAGGCAACTTACGATAACTTTAAGGAAACTTATAAGTAGAAACATAAGAAACAAAAATTTCTTATTGTGTGCTCTCACGTCCCTATTGGATTAATTAACACGTCAACTGCCACGCTAATTTGTAAGAATTCTGCGTCAGGCCACGCGCGAGTTCTTGAGACTTGATTCGAACGCTACAAACGGCAAATTTTTAACGATTATTGCAGTGGATAGCGGCTACTTTTCTATATATCGGCATGACTTTGATTCGATCTTCTTTGAAATGCACTCAAGAAAGCGTCACCCGATTCTGGGTGACACGGTCTGATCAGCGTTTCTGCCGTCACCCGAAAAGTAATGACGTGACAGTCAACTTGTTAATTGTTACGTGCCCGTGTCCACGAAATGGAGGGGTATGGTTATATCGCGTGTATTTTGATTGATGCACCTTCCTGGAATGGGTCTTTAATTATCCTTATTGATATATATATATTGTCGAGTGGCTAAATTAGCCCTTGATGTTTAGTTGGCTAGGATGATTTGTGCCAGTTAGACTTGTACAGTAGGTTTACTGTTGTGCAGCTCTGTGATTTTACTTCTGTTCTGTCGCTCTGCAAGTTTTGCACTCTCTCACATTCTGCCAGTTGGGCCGTTTTTATATGGGGTTGCTGATACAAAGCTCGGAGTGACAATAGCAATATCTCGTTAAACAGACCAATAAGTGCCCGATAAGTGTCTAATGGTATTTACATCCGTTGTTTAAGCGTGCTAATAGGTTGTTAGCAATAGAATGATAGTTACAGGGTCAGATTAAACATAATTAAAGGAATATCTCATGACTATTCGGACTCCTTATTGATTTATTTCGTTCTAATATCATTCTCATATCCGCTAACGTTTCGGTCTTCCGATCGCAGACCATCATCAGAGCTACATACACATTTCTTATATCAGTTAATAGAGAAAATATCCCCGGCGTTGCCCGGGGTGGTCTCAAATTAAAATCCCGATTTCAAGTAATTTTTAATATTTCCAAATTTTGTTTAACCCCCTTTTCTAATGGCGTGGATTCGGACTGAATAACTGCCTTCCAAAACTGCATAGTCATTTCTGCCTAACGTGACCACACATACCGATTTTGGTGAGATTAACACCGCTTTTTGGAGGACTGTCCTGCATTTTACAATGTCCAAATTTTCACGCGGAAATCCCTCTTTTTAGAGGACTGTCCCGCTTTTTACAAATGTCCCGATTCTGGCAGCTTAATTCCGCTTTTTAGAATACTGTCCGGCTTTTTACAAATGTCCCGGTTTTGGTGGGGACAGTCCCGCTTTTAGGAGGGCTGACCCGGTATTGACATTACTAAATTCCTCGTCACTGCCTCTTGTCACAAAATTAATAAATAACATTAAAATCAGATTACGATCTCAGTAATTTTTGGTCCCTAGCCGAGTATCACTGCATTGAAGTGAGTTGATTCTGGGAGTTTCGTTCTTAACCTCCGATTCCGTGACCATGCTGTTGTTTTAACTTTTCACGGAAAATAGAAGTAGGGTGCGATGTTTTTGGAGTTGCTGATGTAGAATTTATTAGATGATGTTGTCAATCCTCCAAAATTTATTATAGATTCATTAGATGTTGCATAATTGCCAACCGGTTTCGGCTATCTTTCATAGCCATCTTCAGGGCAAACCACAACTAGAACATAATGTAGAAAATGCAATTGCATTCCTCATTTACACGAGGTGTCAATCAAATTCATTTTAAGTTAGACTTCATTTTTGAAGAATTTTCTACATTATGTTCTTGTTCTGGTTTGCCCTGAAGATGGCTGTGAAAGATAGCCGAAACCGGTTGGCAATTATGTAACATCTAATGAATCTATAATAAATTTTGGAGGATTGACAACATCATCTAATAAATTCTTTTAACTTTTCATTCGTTGCGTTGCCAACTTAGCCAATTTTCCCCAATTTTATGTTGCAATGTGTTCTAAAACAAAACTGGGGACCAGACACCGACAACCTGAGCCCCACTGAACTCCGTCCTGCCATTATATCATTTACCCTTATGTTTCTAGGAAAAAGTATCAACATTAAAAATCGTTATTATTACTTTATTATCGATACCCTTTATTTAGTAACAACATAATAAAAGTAGTTTGAAATTGTACAAAACATACAATAATAGGAAACGTTCATAACAATGCTATGCGTACTTAATTTCGATCATATGTAACGCTTGAAGGACGCTTGAAGGAAAAGCTGATATGAGGACTTAAAACGTAATATATTCACTCAATTGTGAAATAACAGTAGGATTGACTTCTCGCATGATTTGGGCGTATTGAGCATCGCCGAGCGAATGCTTCAGAGAGTTCAGCTGAAAGCAGAGCAAATGAAAAGTCGTTCGCAAACGCGTTGCGCCGGCATTACGCACTTGTCCTTGCAAATAGTCCTTCAGGACAATCGTGTGCACGGGATCGACAAGCACGAGCTCAGCTTCCCTGGTATCGTGCTCGTTTTCGAAGAAAACCGATCCTACATCGGTGACAATGAGCGAATCGATGCTTTCGTTGCCATTCCTCTCCATCACATCGCAAAGCGTTGCGCATAATTTCTCTAATATCGTCGGCACCCTTTGCAAAACCAATTGGTTCTGCATGCCAAGCAAATTCGCCAATACAAGCCCGAAGAGTTTCGCATACTCTTTTGGCACGATGACGCTGAGCGTCCATTGATCCAGCAAGGAGTTCAACACATCTTGTTCGTTGGCGTTGTTCTTTCGTGCAAACTCATGCAATACATGGCTGAATGCGTCATACGACACCAAAAGCACACGAGAGATTATTCCGAGATACAACCATTGCATACTGAGTGCAAGTTCCTTTCGAAGTACTGTTCTAAATTGCAAAACAAATTCTTCCCGAATGAAACAACGCCAATTGATTGAAATGATTACTTACTCAATTAAACGTGGAAGGGCAATCATAAGTATCTGAGTGCCCTTTTCAGGCGAAATGCACACAATTGTATTAAACAATCGAACAATAATCAGGAGCGCTTCCATTCGGAGATCACTCATCATTGAATTCAGTGCCGACACCACTTGATGGCCATACTTTACAATCACAAATTCCGGATCAAGCAGTAGGTACATTCGAATGATGTCCATACATGCTTTCCAATTTTCTGTCGAATAATCTACGACGAAGTTGTATACAAGTTTACACAAGAAAAGAAAATAAATAACATTGTACCAAGCAGTATTATCAAATTACTGAAGAGTTGCATGCAACCAGTTGATAATGTCTTGGCATTCTGTAGTATTGCAGCCCACAGCTCCAGACAGTCTTCCAGTAGGTAGACTATTGCGCCCTGTTGCGTGTCGGTTCCAAGGTAAATGACGGAAATCAAGAACTCGTTGATTTCGTTAGTGCAGCAGCCAATCGTGACAAATTGCACGAAAGTCGCTACAATTCCACATCGCAGCATATTATAGTCTGCCGATTGCTGCCATAAAATTGGCAAGTATTGCAATAAAATCGAAGAATTTGAAGGCATTTGGTGTCCGCATCGCTCAACCATTAAAGATATGGCATTCAGAACTTTCATCTAAATATTTGCACATATTTTTCACGTCCGCTTTCGTTTGCTAACGATAACTTTACCTTCGTCTCGCATTCATTCGCTGCTTTCAGCAATTCGATTAATCGCAAAGAAATTGCTTCGGAGAATGGTTGAAACTGTTTGCGTTTGAAGTCGAAATCGTCCAAAATGTCCCGAAACGCTACTGCTGTAGTCAAACGCACCACAATGTCTTCCTGCGGATCCAAAAGACTTAAAATGCACTCATAGAGCGCAGGTCGCAATTCAACCGCAAACTTAATACGCGTCCAAGTTCCTATCAGCCAAGATATGCGCCGTCGAAGGATTCTGTAGTTATTATGTTTGATTTTTAGCTCTTCAGACAATGTGTTCACAAACCATTGATCAAAATCCACCTGGAATTCGAAAAAACGTACTTATTGCTATCAAACTGCACTTAGGCCCTTCTAACTGTATTGACCCTCCCTCCGAATTATTACTATTAGGGGGTCTGCAAGCACCTTTCGCCCCGCGGACTAAAAGGTGGTAGTGCTGTGACCTATTATAAATCCTAGAGATTCCTGCTGAATTTCCTAAACGGAATTCAATAGCTCTCATGGAGACATTAGAGTTATGTCTAAAGGCACCAATCTTCTCTTCTTCCATATGATATGGTGGACCGTTTGACGTGGTAATTGAAAGGATAATGTACAGTGAGGAGGCCTTCGATAATTCACCCTTAGTGAGAAGCAAGTACTGCTTAAATCGTTGTGTGGATGGAGACAGGGACAGCTTAGCTTGTCAGCGGTGTCCCGCCAACGGGCATTTTTGCATCCCATACCATAATATATTCCCTCCGGTATTCTCATGATAGGGCGCAGGTAGGTAAGAGCACATATATAGGGATTGTAGTTGCCTCTCTTGCGAGATGGTCCGCTTTCATGTTGCCCCCAATATCTTCATGCCCTGGTGTATAACCTCCCTTATAAAATTCCTATTCCTCCAGCCAGATGAAATGCTGGGCAAATTTCAGAGTGCAGGTCACGGGTTGCATCACATTTAGCGTTTCCGCGTTTAGAATAAGGACGTCCCCGGGGGCTGCATGCGCATGAGCATTTGTGGGGCCCGTGGAACGAACAAAGACGCGGAATACCCAACGTACATGTAGTGGATAAGGACCACCATGATTTTCCCCGGGCTTATCCACCGTCAGGGATAGCCTGGGCTATTTATTGAGAGAACATCTGCAACGAACAAGCTCGGAGAATTCTAGGGTCCGGCAGTGGCAGACCCATAGGTATTTCCCGTACTTGTCCCGACTAGCTCAGGTGTTAGTCGGAGTTAGTCGTTGTTGCATCGCCGTTAAAAGATAGATTGAACAATTTTGAGCAATTGCATTATATTCTTTGGTTGATATCGCATGGTTGGCGTTGAGTTTAAGTTGGCTTTGTTTCAGATGATTTTGTGTTTCCGATTGTTTGAGATTACCGTGATACGGCAAGATAGAATAAAGATATTTTACAATGTGAAGACGGCATCAGTGACCTGCGTATAACCCCATAATGGTTGCTAGCGGCCCAGACATATCAGATTGTTGACTAGTCATCGGCAAGGTGTAGCATTAGTCTCTCTTTCTTACCATTTGGAAACCTTCCATGTCGTTTGCAATGGTAGTGTACGGTAGCTCACCAAGTGAGCCTAAAGTGGACTGTATTTAAAAACAAAAGGAATCGAATGCATGCGGCCACAATCGGCCGCCAACGAAAACGATACAATAGAGCGTACTCCCGATAATATTGGGGAAACTCTCAGTAGAATGGAGCGTACGAACTCCCGACAATGGAGCATGCGGACTCCCGACAAATGGAGCGTACGGACTCCCGACAAAATGGAGCCGACTCACTGTCGAGCTCTGACTCTAACTCGCAATCAAACTCAAAAACTCTCTCTCTGCTCCACTCGCACCTGAATTTATACACAACAACGGCGCACTGCGCCGGCGCAAGTGGAACGGCTAGGTTGGGGAATTACACAGTGTGCCACGGTTTGTTGGAGGGCAGGTGGCACATTTAGACCCTACTATTTGTGCCCATTGTCCATCCTCCTTGTACCGTCTCTTAGTTTTTTTGGAAGAGAACATAGGATTGGGTTATTGGGATAGGATAAGCGTAGAGGAGCGTACTGTAATCTGCCATGTCGTACGGTCCTCGGTAGTCAACGGTAGCGCTCTGCCCTGGATTGAACCCAAGTCACTAGACTCATAGGCCATCCGTGTGCTATCTGCGTTACAGCTCGGCTACCGAACGGTGAAAGTTTCACCTATCGTGACTATTAATTTGAATTTGAATATAGTTTGACTTACATCATCATATAAATTGTATTGCGCCAATCCCACGGCGTTGTAAACAGCGTCCTTTCGTAGAATTCCTAGCATGTCGTCCGGGGCAACAATAACGTTGGTTTCACGAACCATTTCGATCACAATTGGCACCACAATATTGCGGAATCGTCGAAATAATGAGACAAATAAACATTCCATACATGGCTGCATCAATGACGTTAATTAAAACGTATATGAATTAATTGCATGCAATTGCCCTTACCCTTAAACTATACTTCCACGTCTCACCACTTTCGTCAATAACATATGCCTCGGGATCAGAGTCCCACAGCTCCAAGTCCTCCTGGTTGAGTATAAAGTAATGCGAAATGAGTTTCTTGCAGATCGTCTCCAATGTATTGGCATTGAAGAATTCAACAATAACGGAGTTCGCTCGCCGAAACTCAGCGGAGTCATTCCCATCGTAGTCATGGTACAGCAGAATTGCTTTAAGCAGGTTGAAGCATTGAATAATGAAGCGCTCGAAGAGCATCGAATCGAAATTCGAGGTGAACATGTAGTAGAAAACAAACTCTAGACTCGGTTGAATGAAATCAACAAATGAATAAGGGTGCACATCTAGCACGGCAATCAGCACTTTAGTTAAGTGCACAATGTATTTCTCATATTGGCTTCTCGGATGAAATGACTTCAACGAGCCTCCTAAAATCAGGACATTGAAAGGTATAGTCAAGCCTTGGATTGCTTGAAAAAACTACACAGAGCCAACATAATCAATAATTTTATTGATCTATTCTTCATTGGACTCTCATTGGTAATTTGCAGATAAATTTTTGATCTTCAAATACATTTATTTGAAGTGCTGTGCTTTTGCGCAAATTTCTTTGTTTTTAATGGCAAAAATATAACACAAACGAATGATTTTATTATTATTATCAATAGTTGTCATCTGCCTGATGAAGACACTGTTGTCGAAACGCGTTGCAAGAGCAACTACAAAGCCTTTTAACCAGTTAAGTGTGTTTGACGACTATATCCGTCATGGAAGAATGGCGGAATTTTGTGTCACGACGGATATATCCGTCATGCGTATAATTTGGTTGCAATTTGATATTAATATGTTATTAGTATAAATTTTAATATGTTTAGAATGTTTAGGGGTCACGACAAAATGAAATAAACACATGAAAATCGATAAAAATAATAGATAAAAATAGACAATTTGATTGGATTAGAAGCCCCCACTTAGGTTTCCGGGCATCTGTCATTGGTTCCTATGGCTGCCACCCTACCTAAAACCGGTTTCAGCGCAACTTACTCAATGTTTGACGACTATATCCGTCATCAATTTATTATCGCGACACAACCTGGGTGGCACTTTGTAAAATGATCGACACAGTTAACTGGTTAAACTCGACTTCGGCAAATTCGTTTGCTTTTCAGAATGGAGTTTAAACTATTAAATGCCACTTCTATCAACTATTCCATAATTTCCTATGTGGAAATTTGCTTTGATATACGAGCACGTTTCCGGAACGAATGATTTTCTATTCAAGGTTTGACTGAAAAAAAGCAAGCAACACTTACGACAGTTTACGACAGTTTTGGACCATTCAAAGACCATTCTCATAAAGTCCATAAAGAGCTGGTTTTCCTGCGGTCTGGAAAATCCAAAGATGGTTAACTTGCGCAAGATTCGGAGCGTCAGCAATGCTTTCTCCAAGTTGTTCTCAATCTCGTCCAATGGACCGTCGTGCAGAAGCTTCTGAACGAAGGCATCCGTGAACTGGTTCCATAGATTCAATATAAAGGAAAAGACGGAAACTGAAAACTCGTGAAATGTGCGCCGATCATCTATAAGCAATCGTCATCGCAATTCATTCCCATCTGTAGCTGAACATTTGTAACTAACTTGATAGGCGTTTTGAGGCCATTTCTCTCACGACAAAATGCAAAGTGAGCAGAGACCGATGTTGCACCAACAAATCGGTGTTCTCAGCAGCTTGCAGAATAAATGGAAGCAGTTCAGGCCATTTCTTTGGGCAATCCTGACGGGAAATCTTTGCTATAAGAACAGCTACATGCACGGCAATCTGGTTGACTGGCTCCATGAAATTGCTTCTTAATGCGTCTTTCAATCCTTGTCGCTCTTCTTCAGTCATTGCACTGTAATATCAATTAGGTTTCCTGTATTGGTAGATCGACGGCTTACTCACTTGGGCGCATTTCGTCGCCAATATTTGTCGACACCATTCTTGAGGCAAAGAACTGCCATGAGGCGAACATTTGCGTCCAATGCGTGGTTAACTAAAACACTCTGAAATGATGATTAGACATGACTCCTTGGGGTTCGGCTGCATTTGCCTTGCTCATCCTTACATATAGCGCTGAATAGAACCCTGGCTGAATCTCCCATTCTTGAAGTTTGGCTTCAGCCTGTTTCAAAATCGAGGGATCTTGAGACGACGCTTGAATGAGAACCTCCAACACCATAGACTGCATCGATGCACTTGCCATTATCTACAAATCGTTCTAATTTACATTCCAACCATAATTTAATCAACAATTTCGTGGGATAATCCACTTAGGTCACACTAAATTTAAATGCGCCAATGATGGAAAATTTCAGGTTATACTTCAATGCATTTCAAAATACAGTAAGACCCCGCTTAACCCATGCGTTACGTTCCTGCAAAAAATAAGCGGTATACGAAACAGCGTTAAGCGAGGTCATCTTAATATGTAAATCATAGCGTTAGAGCAGTGTTTCCCAAACTATTTTGGCCTGTAGACCCCCTACCGACATTTTGTCTTTCCATAGACCCCCTAACCCAGGGCTCGCGAACCAGCGGCTCGCGAGCCACATGTGGCTCTTTTAGACGTATGGTGTGGCTCTCTCTCACCCTC
>JAOEHK010030537.1:0-25100 GCA_025447835.1 Labidoglobus nevermanni | reverse complement strand
ATTGTAACAATTGCACAAATAAGTGATAAAGGCACACAATATCTATTGATTGCGTGTATTTTCGTTATTTTTGCAAAATCTTATAAGAAATATCAAAAAATACTTGACGTCATAAAGTTGTTGATTCCCCATATATTACTAGTGGAGTACCCAGCTTGAATAGCACAGCAGTCTTTTGGTTGGCCTCCTTAATATTAATGTCCTATACGCCAAACAGCCCCGATCGCTTTCGAAACTCGAAACTAGAACATCGATTAGATTGCACATTGTTACTTATTTTTTGATTTAATTGTACCAAATATGTTGATAAATATTTTCTCTTTGCAATATACAGTTTTATTGTGTAGCGGGGCCTCGCAAATTTTATTGAACCCGGCCCCGCAAAACGTTGCGCCGGCCCTGGTGTAGGGCAGCCATGATTAAAAAGGGTCAGAGCATTTTCCACTGTATTGAACTACATTTCCTTCCTTTATATCAAATTGCATATGTCAGTTGCAGTCGAAGAAAACCGACATTTGAATTTTGTATAGTTTGACATGTTGAAGGTTTTCTTATTTTACATATCTTCGTAATATTTCAAATCGATTGCATCGCATAAAAGTACCTAAACTATACTTTCTTTCAATGGCCGAGGCAACAATAAAGTTGAAATATAAATTTCAATTATCACTTACAAGAAAAGATGAAATTTGACGTAAAATAGCTTTCTGTATTAGAATGAATGTACAAGAGAGGAAGTCACTTTCTTGTTGCTTTGTTAGAAGCCGCGTTCAGGCACATGCAGCACTTTAGCCTTACTATTTGGGCTCATCCTCCTTTTACGGCCACTTAGTTTTGGAAGGGAACATAGCATTGCATTTTTGTGTTCGCACTGCAACCACATCTGCCATTTCAGATGTCGTTCTGTCCTCTCTCTACAGGCCGCTCGATAGTCAACAGTAACAGGGTGCCAGGGATTGAACCCTGGGCTCATGGAACTCCTACATTACAGCTCAGCTACCGAGCTTTATTGTACATTACAACAAAAGAATGAAATTGTGTCTTAAATATATTTTTATTACACATGTAAATGAAATCGAATCGAAATTGAAACGAATACAATGTTGGAATGTTGAAATCAATAGCAAAATTTTGTTACATTCACATGGAGTTGGATAAATGCGGTAACTATTGTGGTTCAAATTCATTCTAGGCCAAAACAAATTACGTATGGGCTTTCATTGAAATGCCAAAATTGAAATTTGATGATTATGCAATATAATGCAGTTGCGGGCAATGAACGTGACATTTTCAGAATGAAGACATTATATTTATTGATATGCTTTAGGCCAGTGTTTCCCAAACTTTTTAGCCCTGTAGACCCCTTACCGTTAGTTTTTATAGACCCCTTAATGTCAAATTTTGGAAATATATTCGATTCGTTAAATCAGGATGAAGCGTAGACCCCAAATTTCTTGTTTGGTTGTCGTAGACCCCCTGCAAGGCAAAATCAAACCTAGCGGTCGAAATCGACCACTTTGGGAATCACTGCTTTAGGCAGATACAAATATGACATAATAAGAAAGTTCCAATAAATAAATATTTTTTTTAAAGCGTAAAGTTTCGTTGATTTCATGTTTCTCGTGGATGGTGATCCGGTAGTCACTTAAATTGCAGAATTTGCATCGCGCTGTTGACCTAGCAATCTATAGTATGTCCAATGAAGACCAATAATACCATTTGCATGTCAATGCATTTTATTGACTCCATTTCTATAGGCTTTACCTGCTCACAGTTCTGGAATAATATGCCACCCTATGCTCTGAATATTACTTCAGTAGCTAATTGGCTAACTAGTTTCTACTGTCAAGAATTTTCCTGTAGCTCAAAGATCAAATAAGAAATTATCAGTTAACAGAGCGTAGAAGGCAGAATGTAGAATAACGAAAATAATCAACAGAAGCGCACTGAAAAACAAAGAATAAATCGACGAAATTAAACGAATATCTTGACATTATGTGAGTTTCCTGGGGTGGCTGCTATTTGCAACCACAATGTGGCAACTTCACGCTTCCATCTGCATTGCGACATCAACATTTTATTCTGCTGTGCAAATCTTAGTGAAAATGTACGATTACCATTCACATGTGGTCTTTTTGCAGCCTGAAGCAGTTATTGGAGTTCATGGAATATGTTTGTCTATAGCGTAAGTGGGATCTCGCAAACAATCCGGCGCTTGAATTACGTTGTGTCTTGATTTTGTGGTTGCCCTTATCTGTTTGATGTTTCGGCATGCTCGAGGTCCTCGACTGCAGGGGCAACAGCAGCAAGAGCGGTCGATAAAACGGCCACTTTGCACTACATCGCACGCTTCTGCACAATTCGGAACTGAATAGGGCAATATACGCTTCTCCAGAACCAAGCTGAGTGCTTAGGTTCGCATTTAAATGGGAAGTTTTTCAATTATAGGGAAGGTATAGAGTTTGCTGCTGAATGAAAGCCTAAATACTGTAGAACAATACCGATAAGATTTATAAATTCTTCTAGATGTGCAACTGGATTAGTTCTAGGCGCTAAAAGAAATATTCAGTATTCACTGTAATGGCGATTGTGATTTTCTTCTTAATTTCTCGCAATTTGTTGTTATTTTGAGTAAAAATAATTAAACAAATATGATTCAACGCTATTTGTACTCGTTATATTTCATCAATCAATGCCCCCAGCTGCTTTCAACAGAATTGTGCGTTGCTAAAGGGATTTGTCATTTGACGTGGCAATTGGCGCCATTATAGTTGAGTCTGACAGAAGGTCAAATGCAGGATTGGACGCAAAGCAATAGCAGCCACTAATCATAGTTGAAATAACACACAAACGTAAATTTCATCAACTTTAGTGCATTGATGCGCTCAAAGTCTACTTTAAGCCAATGTCCCAATTTTTATTTGATTCGAATCATTACTTTCTATCGGACGTTCGGAGTAAATGCCACATCACAATCGATTACTGTTAATTGGCTAATCAAGAGTCTACTTGGATTAATTGGAAGGCTAAATCAAGCAGCAGCCACAAAATCTTGGGAAGGTATCTTTGCTCCTCAATCGATTGAATTACGAACAATGCCAACCTGAGTTAGCCAGTATGTTACTCTTATTTTGCGCAATTTATTGGCAGAGCAGCAGACATTGATTTGTGAGCAAGTTTGAAACTTGCAAACGATGCCTTATAATTTCATAGTCATTTTCAGGGAAGTTTAAGTGAAGATATGTATAGACAACTACTTGCAAACTATGGATTTTAAATTTAATCAAAGTGCCAATATGTCCGCATGCATTTATTTCAAGCATTTTCTAAGCCTCGGTCTGATGGCGCGCAGGGACGTTTTTCCAAAAGGGCAATAAATTCATGTCTCCATACATCTGGCTACATATACACCCTGGAATAGAAGGGAATGTAAATGTATTTTGCGTTCGCCGTCGTGTTTCTTGCACACGTGCCATTTTGGCACGTTCAGTGAGCGCAATTTTATTGCTTTCTGATCGTAGAATTATTTTCGCCGACATTGTCGACCTGTCTATCTTCATTTCTCAAGCGTTGATACCTTACATTTCCCTTCGTATGAATATGAATAAGAGAATTTTTAAAAATTCAAAATTGCTAGATTTCCAATTTGACCATTTAATTATTACATTCCTACAGAATTCACAAGCAACCTTACGGCTTTAGTGGATTTTCAGAGTGTTTTTTTAAATGTTTACGAGAGAATACAGAACTTAGGTGAATCCATAGTAATTCTTACATCACTTATACAAACTTTACAATATGTAATATTGGAAAATGTTGCGAATCTGCAATGTGCTTCATAGCATTGAATTTTAATTCATCTTTGAAAGACCTACTTGCTTTTACCACAAGCTTTCCTCGCCGCTAGTAGAAACCTAGACGGATCAGCATTTTTCCCGCGCTGCGATGAATAATGCAGTCTCGGGTAGATGCGGACAATGGGGAGCGATGCAAGGAGGCGCATTGCAATTTTATTCAAGAAATGTATGGGACAAGCAGAAATTTGGCGCACTTTTAGTAGCTTTAACCGGGGTTTCAAAGTAAGACATGGAAAGATTTACATACATAATGTATCTGCGAAATTATGCCAATGATACTAGAACTTGCAACAAACTGACGTCGTTGTTGATATATATATAATCGATTTAATTTTTAAGTAATGAATTAATGAATTGATTTAGTTTTACCATTTAGCATATGAATTCTATGAGAATCATTGCATTGAGTAGATTAGGTCAGGCCGGGTCAGGTTAGGTTAGCTTCTGATTATGATTTTGTGCAAATTCAGTCCAATTTCCAGTTTATTGTGTTATTCCAGGTTTTCGAAGCAGGTGTAGCTGCTAGTAGCTGCTAGGTGCTAGTTCTCTAATTTATTCATTTCTTATCTGGTTTCTTTACCCCTTTGACCTCTCTGAGGAATTTTATATCCAGCTTACTCTTCTGTAAGGCAGTATAGGTCGGAATCTCATCTTGGTGTTTGTACTCATTTCCTCAAACATATTCTTATCCTATTCTGGCAACTTTTCTTCAAATCCTATAGATATCCCGCCTAGTTAGTTTGCAAACGTCTTGCGTGCGAAAATTAATGAGCAAATAGAACTGTTGCCAATAGCTTCCGATTTGATTGATGGATTGAACCAAGCTGCTGCTTAACCTGACACTGTGAATCCACTATCAGACAGTTTCTTCAGCCTGCATGTGGTTCACTCTCAGAACTTTGAAATTTGCTCGAAACCGCAACTGCAATCTCAAAAGTTTCTGGTAGCGGTAAATTAGTTGCCAGCACATGTGTTGTAGATATCAAACGCGATAAGCGGCAATTAATTTCGTCGTTTGGCAATTGTTTGACAGCCAACAATCGAATCGAGGAAAATAGCATCCTCATCAGCAAATCAAGCCCAAATTAAGCAGTTAATCAAGTATGCCGCATTCCAGTCATGCAGCTTATTGATCTTCGATGACACGTGCTACTAAATCCGCGGCTTTCATATTGAATTAACGCCATCTGACGTCATCAGGGAAATCTGCAAATCGGCAATTCGCCACACATCGCTCAGAGTCAATAGGAAGAGTAAATTCAGCGTAACGGTGGCCTTAGCAACCCTTTGGACCCAGAGGGTTGCCGGGTCTCTCACCTCTGAATCCACAATTCATGTGAGATCCTTTTGCGTGAACCTCATGCATCCGGGAGCCGTGCAGCTGGCCTGGTTGACGATGTTAAATTTGGCAATGCTGCATTTAACACGGATGACCTTTTGATTTCCTTTCGTTTCCTTTCATTCGAAACACGTCGGATGCAATTCTTTCTGCTTCTTGCCATTTCTTTGCACATCCGGGTTTTCACCTTTCAGCGTCTTACGGCTGCATTGCCATTTGTCACCGGATCTTGGAAACGCTTACGGCTATTTTCATTTTATTGCATTTCTCACTTTCTTCCATTCTAATCAAGAACTGCATTTATCTTTCAAATCTCAGCGAATAATAATTAAGCAAATCGGATTTGTGGCATATTGCGATTGGAAGCCCTTGCTATAATTTTCCTTCGTCCGTTAGCCTTGTAAGTGGGGTAGTAGGAGTAGGAGTCTGCGAGAAATCGATTGTTAGCGAAACTTTCTGCACCCATCTGTAACTATGTGAGCTAAATTTGGCTACGATGTATATGATCCCGAAGAGAAATTGAAACTCATCATATCTAATTTAGCATATCATTTTCTTATTCTAGAAACCGTCAAATTGCCAACCAGAAACTGAAACATTTGCAATATTCTTCCTAATAATTATCCAGAGAAGAAAATAGCTTTTCCTTATTATTTGCTGTGTCAAATTAACACGACGTCAGAATGCAAATGGCTCTTCTGCTTGATTACACATTAGTGCAATTTTCCGCCCGATTTGCCACGCCCATCCGGCAGACTGCCGTTGTCAGTATCAAACAACAACCCTGCCTATCCATAATTAATGAATACACGTCCCCCCCTGTTTTGATAAAGATGGATAAAGATCGTAGGACTATAGGTTGTTATCCCAAATTTCCAGCTTCTGAACGCACCAGGTGGCCATGTTTCTAGTTGAGTTCACTAGGCTTGGACAAGGTTATTAGATTTTCCTTTTGTGTACTTCCCAGAACTGGATCCATCAGAATTACAGTCACTTCCTGTTGTGCTTCCCTTAAGTTTTTATTGTCATAATTTTGTCGTTGAAGGAGTTATATTGCTAAGGGTTTAGATAATATTCGCAATCATACTTGTAGAATGGCTCCTTTCAAAAGTTTATTGCTAATGGATTGATCATAATCCAACATTACTTTATAGGTAGAAGTCTACAAATAATTTTCATTCCAGTTGAATGAATTATTACTCACACTAGTCAACACAACTTAAGATTTGGAAGACTTTATCCTTCGGTTTCACACTAGAATACTTCATCTAAGTATAATGTAACCTTTCTATTCAATTTACCGTTCTCAACATCTCAACTTTATTGGATTTTATCGGAGGAATTTCGAGAAAAAGTTGAAATTTTTCCTTGCCGGCATCAAACTTCCCTTCATTGTAATCCATCAATGTTAAAACGGGAGGTAGTTTGACTTAGAATTATTCTCTATCCTGTTATTGTTGATCATGAAAAATTGCTATAATTTGCATATTGTCAGTTAAGGAATTTGTACCTTCTATTAAATAAAGTATGAGTTGGAATATTGGACATTTATTGTCGTATCAATGGGCTATTAATCAATAAATGTAATCACCTTTAACACTCCCATAATGCACTTATAATTAGTCTGAGTATTAACAAGGACATCTTTGCTCAATTGTCTAAGAGAAGAGACTGTTGAATTATTAAGAACATGAAAGAATAAGATATGAACATGTTTTTCCGCTTGATAAGCCAATTTCATTTTCATCTTGTATCCATTCTACTTTTATCCAATTCGAATCCTGTTGGTTGCTTTAACGAGGTACTTTAAGCTGATTTTCAGTGCCTCCCACATTCGTGGCTTTGCAGCGAACTTTTTCTGGGTGCAAAGTTAAACGGTTTCATCTGGACGCCAAATTAATTTTCCTTCGAAGCATTTCTTCGTCGAACCTGATAGAAATTCGACATCAGAATTCCCACATGCAACCTGGTCAAACGCCACAAAAGTGTGGCGTTCCAACCACCCATGCATCTTAGATTTATCTCCTTGTTCGCTACTGCAATTCAATTCGACGTAAATTTTGCAACGTTGCTCCCAAAACGCTAACAATTCCCTTTTAAAAGATGTACGGCCACATGGAATCGAAATCGAACTTGCAGTAAAGAACAATTCTGAAGCGCAGCTGCGGTCACTTTTGTTTCTCGGATAATTCTTGCAAATTGAGTACTTTGTAGGGTGTTAGACGCGACCTACCAACTGGGAGTTAGGTGAGAGTAATGTGTTGAATGCAGCATCCCGCTTTGCGGGTCGATAGCACACTTCTGAATTATTGACGTGCGAGACCGAATTTGCATACAGCAGGTAGATTCAGATTGTTGCCATCGTCTATTTTCCTTTCCTCGTGTGACAATTAGATGTACTTTCAGTAGCGATCCAAGCTCCTACTTCAACAAATACCCCTGCTAATCTAAGAGCAGTTTCGCGTTTGGTTTACATTCTACCTGCATTTGCATATTCCTATTTATTTAATATTCCATTAATCTGTCGACATGAATCATTTGACATCAACTTTAGTTTCTACGATCCGAACAAAGCAAAACAAACACTCTGCTCTTTTGAACATTTGCAGTCGTGGCTTTATTCTAAAATAAACTTATTCGCATTTCTGTAGAACGATTCCGCTTAGGAGTAAATATGGCGGCTAACGGAAGTTGCCGCCATTGTAGGTAGGGTGACAACTAGTGTTAACTGACGCAGTTCTCTCCGGTTCGTTTGCTGTGAAATAATCATTGGCAGATGAATAGACGCAATAACACAATTCAGATTATCTGCCGGAATTTGTCTGATTTCACGCGGCATCTTAATGAATTTAAATCCGTGCGTAAGTAGGGAAACTTGGTAAGAAATTAAAGTCTCGTAAATGCAGCACTGCTTGCGACCGCCAGCGAAAATTTCCCTTAAATCCCACAACTGACTTGAACATTCGCAAACCCTGAGTTTTGCGGAGTTTCCTCGAGTTGGCGAGCCGTAGAATTTTACCACCATTTGCATGCATTCGCTGAAGGGATGACGCGCGCACAGCCACCTGGATGATGTGTATGAATGTTTCCCAAGACCACCCAAAGGGAGGCGGATTATTACGGCGTTTTGTTGCGAACTTACCAGCCTCCATCGCCTTGCCAGTCCTACACGCTACTGTTCTGGGTGCGTTCAACGCACCAGGCTTCCCAGTCCAGGGAAAGTATTGATCCAGGCTGGATATAGTGACATTGTGCGCCCCATTTCCATCTAATCTTACAGGTGCTATTTGCCGTAAACGGGAAGCACCACAAATAAGCGGCTCTTGTTCACTAATTGATTCATTTGGTTTCTTATTGTTTTAATTCCAATACGGCGATAGGTTAACAACAGGCCCATTATTAGAACGAATATGATATGGTCAGTTGATGACTTTGAAACACCTCGCTGCCGCCAGAGTGAAATTGTTATGCTAAATGAATACCCAAGGCAATTAGCATTGAAATAGCCCACATTACCATGCATAGTTGACCACAAGGGCACAAAGAGCAGTGTTGCATCAAACACCTACATGTAAACTGTTTTTCGTTGCAGAGACGTCGACGTGAAAGCAATTGGTAGTGAGTGCAGTGCATAATGAAACTGTGTACATTCGCGTAACAAGATGATCCATTCGCTGATGCTGCGCACGATAAGGGGCGATGGCCGCGAAAGGGCCATTTTCCCCAGCGCACATTTATGCCACATGAATTCCACCTAAGCCATCATCAAAGTGAAACGTAGTGAAACCAGCCAAGTGTGCGTGCTGGAGGACACCGAGCCTGATTTATCCACGTGCTACGCCTTCCCCGATGCACCACGCAACGAATCCTTTGCATATCCCTTCAGATCATATCAACGCGATGTGCGCTAAAGCCGTCTACGTCTACGCGTTGTTGCCGGTGTTGCCGCGCCTCTGGCTTCTTGATGCGTAATGGCGGACGAGATGATGGATGCGACTACAGCGACCATGATGCCGCCGGATTCAGATCCCAACATCGACTACATCATCAGCGACTACATGGAGCGCCTGGGCACACGCCTGAACATCCTCGAAACGGAGCTCAAGTACGCGTGGCGCGCACTGGACCTGCTCTCGCAGGAGTACATCAAGATGTGGGAGCGCCTGGAGAAGCTGGAGTCGCTGCTCTACGAGCAGCAGAGTGTCATCGCCCAGCTGTTGGATTTCTACACGTCCGGTGGCGGCGAGGTGCACGAGCGCAGCGCCTTGATTGACGGACGCCTGGGAGAGCTGGAAGTGATCCGAGAGATCCTCGGCAACGGCCTGGTGGAGGATGGGCTGGAGGAGGGTGTGGACGTGACGCTGCATCCGTCGCAGGCCGCCGCCGTCGTGCAGGACCTCGATCTGGATATGAACGAGGCGTTCTATCGCAGTCTGAATCAGGCGTATCGCGAGGACCTCGTCGGACCCGACGCCGTCACGCCGGCCAAGCAGGACCAGCAGCTGGGCATGATCTGGGAGGAGCGCGAAGAGTCCAATAATGGCTCCAACGCCGGCGACAAGATCGAGATGCGGCTGGACCATCAGCTGCAGGACGTGTACACAGTCATCGACTACAAGGACTATCGCGGCGATTCGCCGTGCGTCAGCGACCAGGATCTCGTCCAACTGACGCGCATCAGCGCCATTGACCAGGTGGCCGTCGCGAAGCTGAACGAACTGGATCGTCTCAGCGCCAAGCTGCAGCAGGACTCGTTCAACATCAAGCAGCTCCAGCGCAGGCTGCTCGAGTCGCCGCACAAGAACGCAGAAGGACCAAAAGCCAAGGAGGCGGCGATGGCGAGCAGAGCGGAAGAGGCGGGCGTTGAAGAGGAGCAGGCCTGGTCGTTTTCGAGTGGCGCTCATGGTCAGCAGGAGGTCGTCCTTCTGAGTCAGAAAGACATTCCGAACGCACTCTTCGCCTCGCGTCCCAGCGTGTCTGCCACCGACAATGAGGTGGCGGAAACGTTAGCCACCGGTATACGGACGCCGACTTCGCCCAGACGTCGGGCATCCGATCTGTCCATCTGCACGGCGCCCTACACGACCATCACCGGCCGATTGGCGTACAGCAGTGCCGTTCAGCACGCGGAGCACATGGAGGCGGCTGCAGCTGCTGCCATATCGCACAACCCCTTTCTGTCAAAGAACCCATTCTACAGCAGCGGCGAGGAGGCCTATGACCCCTCGATATTTGCGATGATATCGGATCGAGTGCAATCGCCTGCATTGTCCATTCGTGTCCATCAGTCCGATCCGACTGATAGTGGGCAATCCGGGGTCGGGGAGAAGGCTAGCCCCCCGCCGCCGGCGCCACACGTCGAAGCGTACCTGCTGTCCACCTCATCGGCACCACGCGGTCCTAGTCCAGTCTTCCTCGGTGCCACCGAAGCACCACCATCCAAGTCAATTAGCCCCAAGATGGCGGCGTACTCCCCCAAGTCGCCGAAGACGTCGCCCAATCGCAGCAAGTCGCATTCGTCAGCGATACACACGGCCAAGTCCGACTCGGGCCTCTCTTCGATGAGCGGATGGTCGAGCATTGAGAAGTCACCCGGGTCGCCGAAGAACGGCAAGCAGCAGCTCAACTATCTTCTGCAGCTGCGGCCCACGTCACCGCCAGTGCTGCAAGTACCGCTGTGCAGCGGCATCCTCCCCGGGGGCCATCACCTGTCGGCGTTCACGACCGTCAAGTCCCCGTGCAGTATCGACGCAACGGAGGGCTACGGAACATTCGTCCCAGCGCCAGCGCCCGCATCCGATATCAACGTCAGTCCGCGATCAAAGCCGAAACAGCCAAAGGTCTATCGGGGCGATCAGCCCGCTATCTACTCAGTGGCCGGCAGCAATCGGCAAGAGACCTACACATCCGTGTACACCAGCAACAACACGGACCACACGCATCCGCCAATCAACTATCCCGATTTGGTGGAGCCGTATGAGAACAACGAACACCAGCAGCAACTAGAACACCTGGACCAGCGGCAGCTGTACGGGCGACCTGACCTCGATATCAACGAGATGCGCCGCAAACCACTCAGTAGATCGTTTGCGACGACCAATGGCAACGAGTCCTCGCAGAACCAAGAGGGTTACAAGGCTGTATTGCAACGCACTGTATTCCCCAGCAGTAATATCACCGACGCCTTATCGTACTACCCCACCTCAAGCCGCTACGACCCGCACCAGCAATTGCCCACAACGAAGTACAACGATCCGGCCGGATGGCTCCAGTACGCAGAAGGTGGCTATCCCCCAGTGGACAGCGCCAGTACCTCCAGTTCGTTGCGGTCCATTGACACGACAGCGGAAAATAGTCCCTACTTGGAGCAACGACGGCATCCGCCCAGCTTGAACACGCCCCCACATCTTCCGCAGCCGATCTATCAAAACCAACAGGAAGCGTATGCCAACGCCGCAGCTGTAGCCGGGAAGTGGAGCCAACCGTACGGGGAAATGGAGCAGAGGAATCGCAATGTGCCAGACTACATCGTGCACCACGACCTTGGGCAGGGCATGAGGTCCAAGCAGGGAAAGAAGTTCAAGCGCGGCAGCCTTAAGTCGGCCATGAATTCGGTTAGCCATTGGTTGCCTGACCTGCACCTACCTAAACGTAACCGGTCCCATTCACTGCCGGGCAACAGCAGGATAGAGGGTGAGCCAGCAAACACCTCCGTGCACCATAAGAACGTCTTCAGTCGAAGTTCGCTCAACAAGAAGAAGAAGAAAATTGTGTCCACGGTGTCGGGCATTCTGCAGAAAGCTAAACGTAAGAGCTTCCATCACGCACAATCTATGTCCGATCCGGAGCAATCCGAGAACGAATGGGTGCTGAACAGGACCAGCTCCATTGCGTCCGAAGATGAACGCAGCGAGGACAGCTGTAGCATGTACTCAGAAATGAACGAACCTCAGAGTCTCTTCGAAAAGATGCCGCAAAAGGTGGCCCTGAAGAAGGAGTCACCTCCGTCGCAGTCGGGCGAGTCTGGAAACCTGGACACCGTCAAGGTGGTCACTCCAGTGCATCAGCTGCAATTCGAAACCAGCCCAACTCATCAGGATACAGACGTTTCCGAACATTTCTTAGGCGATGAAGAGGTTTCTGGTAAAAGCACAGGAAGCGGGTCAAGCGGCATGTTTGCGACCATTGGCGATGCGAAGCGGAGTCTAGAGCCAACGGAGAAAGGTGAGGATTTGGGTAGTAGTGAATGCAAGAGCTTTCCACCTGTCAATCTGGGCGGCGCCAGCATGGAATTCGCAGTCTCACGAGCCCTTGGCAAATATCGCCAGAGACAGACCTCATCATCGATACCCGATGAGTCAGAAGACGCGTCCGATGAGTTCGATAGGGAGCAACTCATTGATGCTATTGCTACGGAATCATCGCAACCTATACAAACACCCATTTCGACATCGCCACCGCCATCCGAGGTGGAGAAACGGAAGTCTGTCCTCCCCGCACAAAGGTCCTCCGAGAGTGCAAGCAGTGTGGAGAATAACAGGCGCGAAAGCGATAGCAGTCCAGCGTCCAGCTTCCGGTCCCAGTATGGGCGCTTTTCACGCCACCAGACCAGCTTGGAAATACCCGGGTTCCGCGGAGACGACGACGACAATCGAAGCACGCACTCGTGGAAGAGCACCTCCCGCATCTCCTCTCGCCGCCAGAGCACCGAAGACTCCATCGACTCCGAAGATGAATGGTATTGCTACGAACTGAAGAAGCTCGAAGAAATGGAGCGTCAGAGTGCGCTGGAAGCCGAGATTGGTCCACCTGTGCAGGAAGTCGACGAGGTTGAGGATCAGTACGAACCGGACGAGGAGGTCAAAGAGAAGATGGCGTTCGTGCTGCGTGAGCTTCGCATGAAAGCACGGCCCGTGCAAGTCGACGACACCGAGAGCAGTTTACTGGTGATTTCGTCGGCGATTACCCGAGGTCAGCACATCGGCATCGAGGTGGACGAACCAAAACCGATACCGGATGACTACGAGGGGGCGATTGAAGTGGACGACATTGATGATGTGCGAAGCGATGCGGATAACTCGTCCGGCGCCACGTCCGGCCCGGACAGTCCCCAGCATAGTGCGAGCGAATTTGACGAACTAGCTGACGAGTTCGCTCGGTGCAAGGCGCCACCCTTAGCAGCCGAGGGACGAATTGCACCACAGGCCGAACTGTCGCCGGCAGACGTGCCGAAAATAAAAATCGAGGTGCCCATCAGTGTTCAGGACGCCAGCAAGGAGGACACCAAGGATGCTGGTCCCTTGGGCAGCAAGTGGAAACTCCTCAAAGCTCTTAAGGAGCGCAAAGCGGAGGAAAAGAGCAACCAGGAGAAAATCAGCGAAGCGATGCAAGCGAGCGATAAGGAGAAGGTTGGTACTGCATCTTCTGCAAATAGTATGCTAGGAATGATGCAAAAGTTTTACGAAATTCATGTGAAAACTTGAAAGCTTCCGCAAATGTTCATCGCCCACGACCAAACAGTCACACAACGAATAAACTATGATGTAATAAGACAATCGGCATCGATATTTCTATTCAATTAACACACATAACAGATTGGGAATCTCAATAAATCCTGGACTTGAAGGTGTTTCCGAATACAAATAGGTTTTCTACGTGGAAATTTAACCGCTTTCATTGTATGCCTAACACTAATATGCAAATGTATTAAAATAATTGATAAATACTTGATCATTGCAATGACGAAATCACTATAACAGAATCTTAAGATAATTGTTAATTTTTGAGTCATGGGATCCCTCTGAAAATTAGGTTGGCTTGATTTTGTTGTTATTAAGAAGTATTAAGTAGTCTTTGAAGTATCAATCAATAAGCAACGAACACAGAAAATTTGTTGACATGAATAAAGTCTTGTTTGCATTTGTGATTTTTGTGTAAATTTCAAAAGTAGCACATCAAAAAGCAATGTAATTTATTCATTTGTCTCTTAAATATCTGCTTAAAGTGTTCTGTTCAATCGGGGTATTTTTACTACCACATCGCATCACACTTTTCAAACATCTACTGCCGAATGCGATTTTGACCTTTTCGAAGCGAATCTATTCTGGAATCCAATAAGAAACTTTGCATTTGCGAACATGGATTTGGTTTTAAGTAGATTAGATTAACTGTTCATTGGTTTTTGCGGCGATTAAGAGGATCTCGTGTGAAATGCCTTTTCTATATTGCTCAGATCCTTCATAAAATAGATTGCTTGCTTAGAAATTTTCACAGAAATCAAGAATACTGATTTGTAGCTAACAGATCAGCTACGGAGAATGGAAAATAAAGCAATATACTACAAGCGTCATTTAGGTCCATTAATCTTAATGAAGTCTGCTTTGAAATGCTACATTTAGTTGTAAATTATGCAGTTATGCAGTGGCGTAGCGTGGGGGGTGCGGTGGGCGCGGTTCGCACGGGGCGGCACATTTAGTGGGCGGCAAAATATTGATAATTGGTATGATGCGTATTCCCCCTGTTTGTCCGTTACTTGGTCGTAAATACTGTTAATTATGGCCACACAAATAGTAATAGAGGCTACTTTTTAGAACTGGTGCAAATTTTACATAGAAATAGCATATTTAGGGGGCGGCAAAGCGACAACCACGCTACGCCACTGAAATTATGGGAATTGAAGTATCGTCAATATATATACTACCTAAGCTAATAATATTCTAACCGAATAGTATAAATGTGTAAGATTATACAATATATGTGTAGAAACACATTTGAAGGAATGTTCAAATATGCTCGAATAGATTGCAAATTGAATATTGTAGTACCCGAGGCTAAAGTTCATATTGCCTCGATTTTTCATGGTACTACATTAGGTATAGTGAAATTTTGGAAACGCCTATTTTTCTCACAGGAGTCTACAATATTTCCTGCATATTGAGAGATGATAGAATGGAGTCAATAGAATTCACACGTGGTTTGACCCTAACCTATAACTACGCTTTATATCCAAACATGGCCGCCACCACTGCTTACATGGACCAGCTTCTAGCTGGACCATACATGTTCACATTTAAAGCAGTAGCATGTCCATGTAGGACACAATGTTCAATGCTCATTTTACTAGATTATGTACACTCCTAATAACTAATAGCTATATGCAGCAATAAATAATCCAGTCTGTCATGTCGCTAAACAACGCATCGAAGTAGTGAACACCATACTGGGCCATAAAATAAGTAGTATATGGTCAAAGGCGCAAGAAAATGTTGCACATTGGTAATAAACGCCTCAGTAACTTATCTAAAGGCATTACGCTTTTGGAGTTGAGGTCAATTTCGCAATGCAATGTCAAGGATACAAAATATTCATTCTGATCGCTTCTCCTTACTTGCGCTAAGCTAACCTTTACGCTTTGAAACAATGACGACGATATACGACGTATATATTCACGAATTTCGCCTTTCTCCCCTTAATACGCATCCGTAGCAAGAATAATCCTACCCTGCTTAACGAATGAATTCACTTCAATCATTAATCTTGCAAGCAACTTTCATCCATTCGCGTTGCATCATGATATCAATTATTTAAATCTATTTATTTTCGCATTCGTATACTCGGCACGAATATCATTATTCATATCACATTTCACTCTTAATTGAAATATACTTACAGCATGAGTAATACCTTAAAAGCATCTTCAAAATCATATCACGAACGTAGAAGCTAGAAACCATTGTAAAAGATATTCAATAAAGTATTGCACAATAATATTGCTCTTGCTCGTCCAAGGACAAGGCTTTCAAAGGAATGGAACTATTACTTTAGTTTTGCGACTTTTTGAAAGATATTGAATTATAGTCAGTATATATCTGCTAGAGAAATGTAGAATAATTTTATTTTGATTTTTCAACTGCATCATTAAATTAGTCGCATGAAGGCCCAAATGAGGGTTGAAACATCCTAACGCTTTTTGCACGCTGATACCACCATGTTGAATTAATCTCCTGTGATCCACCCTTGTCGCATTGTGCTCTGTTGAACACCTATAGCAATGAATCGCACATATTCGCATTACGCAATGTTACGCAAGCAAACGCATGGCTTTAACGTAATAATAGATAATGATACATGTATAATAATTCAAAATGATAGGAAATGCATGACGAAATGTGTCATTTGCTAGGCGGAGATGTTGGCGAGCTGTTTGTAAAGTTTATCGATTGTTATCGTTCCGTTAATGGGTAATTGACACATTTGTAGCATTCTTGCACAGGTGCAACAAGTAGCATTGCATGCTCCTTACACCCTGTACATCCTCCTGATAATAACATCCGCGTGCGATATAGAACAGTACTAAACTGAACAAAACTAAACCGAACAAAGCAATATCAAGACGAAATCGAAGCAAAATCTATTCGAAAACCTTCTAGGCACTATTATTATGTAATATCCAGACTTACTGCTCACCTGCTAATATCATCGAAAGTGCTTTATTATGTTATACCAAATTAACCCTATGGTTGCATTCATAGAAGAAGCATCCTAGAGCAAAAGTCTAAGCAATGATATTGTGACGAATTCGCCCACTTATACCATAACTATGTCGAATCTGAAGATTGTTTGCCATGTTGAAATAAAGTCGCCATGTGGTGCAACATGTACACTTGTTCTGTTTATGTTAACAGTGGAATAAAGAAACATGCTTAAAATGTGTTTTTGTTTTTAGAATGGCACTGGCTTGGGTGGCGATCAAGGAGGACGTGGTAATGGGTGAGTACATTATCTCGTAACAGTACCAGCAAAACTACATTTGAACCCGATAACTAATTCGCATCACGATGCCAGAATTCGATAAGTTAAAGTTAGGATGAACTGGCTGAATATCAGATGTAATTATTATTCAGGCCAATGACATAGACCTAAGTTGAATAAATCATCGTTGCTTCTGGAAACTAAAGAGAATATTATTAAAAGATTCCTTGCCACCGATATTCAAGAAATATTTTTGCGGTAAAACGCTGAAAAAGCTTGATGGTATTTTAATGACAAAGTAGATATACTGCCACTTAATGAACTCGCTCGCCCACACCCAGGTCATTTGAAAATCAGACAGGTTGCTATCTACAATGATCTTGCAATGACTAATGCAGAAATTCGTTATTTGCAGGCACCCTGGCGACAACCCATTCTACAGCAACATCGACAGCATGCCGGACATTCGACCGCGGCGCAAATCCATTCCATTGGTTTCTGATTTGGTAAGCACTTCTTTTCAACCTCCACATTTCACTAGGCTAACGTGTTTAATCATCTTGTTTTATTCCGATTCCACCAGCGAAAGTATTTGAGTAGGTCCATTGTTGCTCCTCTATTGTGCGCTCTCTCTTGGTAACCTATGACGCCTGACGGCCATGTTCTCATCCAATATGACCACAGGGTTAACAATGCGGCGCATCGAGTATTAGGGCGTCATAATAATGGAGAGAAAGCAGAAAATGGCTGACAATGAATAGTGGCAAAGTAATGGGATTTCATTTAATTAAATGTCACTTTGGCAACATTGCGAAAAATACGAGTGACCGTCCTCGGGCCTTTTCCTACATACTGGTTCTCTAGATCAGGAATACAGCCATCCTACTCGTTGCTGCAAATGTTCAGAGTAACAGATTTGCAGCCTGTCGTCATTCATCATGTTTATGACAATTTTCATTCTCCGGCGGATGCACCCTGCATTTTCCTAATGTAAATATAGTCACAAGGCCTACCAAAGAGACTACGGTGATAATAAGCAGTAAATGTTATGGTACGGAAACGGGATTCAAGTTTTCAACTTACTAATTGAGACGTTATCTGGATTTCAATGGCGTCCAGCAATGATATATTGCGTAACCCTTGACATCCTCTCGAATCAGGCGCAAGTTGGTGTCACGTGCCACGGCAGAAATGTGAAACCTTGTTCTTATCAGGCAGTTGGCCGTAGCAGAAAGATCAATTTTGCATGCACAAGAACTGAATATAAAGAGTTACGGCTTCTGATATAAATAATGACGAGAACTTTGTCGCATGGGAACATTCGTTTTTTGTTTCAGTTTCAATGGTGTCTTAGGTGGACGATTAACTATGATTTTATCATTTCCATTTGACACCACAGGATATACTGTACGATGTGAATCAATGTGTATACGATATATGTTGTAATTCTTCTCTTCTTTGTCTTTACCCACTACCTGCTGGTGTGTGCCCTTCATGTGCGACGTTTGACGTCATCCAGGTTCTCAAGGTATATTCTTGCTCTTGATTGCAATTCTATGCATCTAATGAATCAAACTTCTAGTACAAAATTAAAGAAACAGAAAAGTGCAAAAAACCACATAAACTTCGCTTACTTCCTATTCGAATGCTTTTGTATGAGAGTTGCAGTTAGACTTGTTGAATTGTTCTCAATACCGAGTAATCCTCGAGTCAAAATACATTTACGACAAAAAAGATAATAATAGCGACCAAATTGATGTTCGCAACGACAAATATATGAATTGAACGACAGATAAAAACATTGCACGACAAATAAATAAATTAGGTAACAGATAATATAAAATGGCCGACAATATTTAAATTTCTTCATTTCATTTCATTTCTTTACAATATTCTTTACAATATTAACATGAATAATAAAAATTGTAAACTTCAGATAAAACAGTTGCATTTATCTTGGCGACAAAAAGGCGCGAGAAATTTTTTATTCTTAAATGAATAGGGTTTAAACCATGAAAATGGTAATGGAATATTTAGACGATTTTGATGTTGATGATGATGAAGTAAAAATTGATCCAAAAGAAACAATGAAAAGGAAACCAACTTCAGCTAAAACCTGGTAGAAAATATAGGGATTTGAAACTACACCAGAAGCAGATTTATATATTGCAAATGAAAATATATTGAAGAAGACATAGAACAAATGAAATTTGAATAATCTAGACATCATATTTACATCTAGATGTAAATATGAACAGTACAGAATTAGAAACGAAATCACTTTTATTAAATTTGCTAATGTACAAGCATAAATTATTCTACTGAAATGAAATAAATACGATAATTAAATTCAGCCATTTTCCAAAGTTCCAAAGTATGTGACATTAAAATAAGATATGTCGCTTCAACTTCATATTTGTCGGTGTTCTGCATTAAATTAACATTTGTCGTTGACAGCATCTATTTGTCGGATCGTAACATATTTCCCCTTTGCAATTGCTTACAGTAGGATACATGATGCATATCCAAGTAATTCTCGTAGGCAGAATAATGGAAAATTCATGCTCGAATCGACGTTTTGCGTTTTGTTTAATTTCCCTTCTTATTATGGCAGAAATTGCACACAGTCGGAACAGCAAAGAACTGGAACTAATGAGTGAATGCAAATGAACACTTGAAAAAGTGTTTGCTGCACGAAACTAAGCTGTATCCCGGTTTATTCACAATGAGCCGACGTTTAGCACACTCGCTCGTAAATTTCAACGCAGAATTGCGAGGAATCAAATTACTTCCTGCAAACGAAGCCACTTTACATGCATTCCAATGTAATTAGTAGGTCACGAATAAATTTTAATAAGTGCTTAAACAATTTGCAAATTTGTTCATCGATTGCAATTAAAATTTGCCATTTTTTTCACAAATCATTTCGAACCAAATTCATAACAATATTTAACCGAATTATTCCGGAATTTCGATCATTATACTGCATCCTATTGATATTTGACATGAATTTTCAATTATTTTATATCAAAAGCGAAATGCACATCTGCTGAATTTGAATTAGTAGCAACAATTCTATATCTGAGAGACCACCTCGTATTTAGCTAGATATATGCATGCTAGGTATGCAAATCACTAAATATGATTGATATTTGTTGGCAGTTACTATCACGAATTGTAATATTCATAGTTTTATGCAAAATCATCATCAACATTGTATGAAAATAAAATGTCTGTGATGCATGGATTCTATGCACAATTCCAATATATCCAATTGTACTTTCTTCTTGATTGACTACCGGATATACCAAGTGTTTACCTGTGACTGCATGTATGTTTTTATAGTCTATGAGCAATTATTATAATAATGCAAAGTTTAATTTATGTGCTTTGCAATTTTAAGGATCGAAGTTGTCGTAATACAATTTGTTAGGATTGCAAGGATTTATTACATCGCATTGCAAACTGTTTCTAATTCCGCATCAACCAATTTTTCATTGATTGCATTACTGCACTGTAAATATTTATCCTGTAAATATTACTTCTATTGCAACGGCAATTTGAGCAATTTTCGACTGACATTCTAGCCAAACACACCTCAGCAGCAATTACAACGTGACTCGAGCCGGTGTGAATTGATGAAGCTAATCGATGTTTAAATCTTCCTTAGACAATGGCTGCCACCAAGCGCAATGCCGGACTGACGTCTGCCGTGCCACGTGCCACGCTAAACGACGAAGAACTGGTAAGTCCCCAGCACGATTTCGCACTCGCAGTTTCACATTTCTCCACAATCTCATCACTGTGCCACTAAGAGAAAATGCAACTTGCTTCAATTGTCAATGTGCGCATACACGATTCGATGAAAATATGAAAATACGACGAAACTCATCAAGCAAGTGAGGATGATTGAATTTCCCGCCTCACAACTACACTGCCCATCTCTGTCTGGCTCGTTGTGTGCGTGCGTGCGTGCGTGTACTTGACTCATTTCACTGCCTCACTCAATACGAATCAATCGATAATCTACTTTTCTGATATGAACTTTTCAGCTTGCATTGGTAAGGGTAAAAGCGTAGCTTGAAAACCACTGTAGTTCGTTATCGTTGAAAAGTTCTTTGATCGAAGTCACTAGGATTTCACTCTATTTCATTATGCTGATTGATTATCATAGCTTGAGACATTCAACACTCACAGACACTTAATCAGGATTCACATTCGAATCACACTATACCAGTTTTTCTCTCTAAATACCCCGAAAATAAGTGCCAATTACAATGTTACTATTCTCAAATACACTTCCACAAATACTTCTCATTGCTTATTTTGCATTGGTGTGCAGATATGCTTAGTAAAGTACTACAGTAAAAGCCCATTATAGGGAAACTCTCCTAACTCTCCTCCCTACTTAGTTTTTGAAATGTTATTCCGTGACGGTCCTTAAATCAATGAATCCTCAGTATAAATCTTGTACAAATTTCTATTTGTATACAATACAGAGAATTGTATAATCACGTGGATATTACATTCTTCTAAATCAGGGAATTGCGAATTTCTCTAGCGTTTTCTTTTGGTATCGGCTGTGTCTATCGCATCTTCTTTGCTAAGAATGCCTCTTATTGACACCAAATCGATGTGACACTGCATTTCTTTTCGCCACTTTTTAGTGCGACAATGATTTCTTTTCTTATTTCAATTGAAATTGCTTTCTTTTTGGAGCCATAGCGAAAAGTGCAGAACGAAAGACTTATTGCAACTGAGTGATGTCAGAGACACTGGAAATTTCAAAGTTTGGCAACTGGAAAATTTACCCCATTATGTATGTATTTATAGTCGATACTTCAGAAAACTTCCTAAAGTTACTTCAACTCCATGCACAAATACGAATTGGTCGACGTTCCATGAATGACCTTGGCTGAAAACGTTTCCCGATAACAGTACTTCCCAATCTTTTTTTGTATACCGCCCCCTAGGACGGAACAAGTACGGGGAATACCCGTGGGTACACTGCCAGACTCTGGAATTCCCCGGGCTTGTCCGTTGCGCTATTTTGTTCATGGACAGCTATCCCGGGAAGAGAGTGTCATGTAAAGTCAACGGATAAGCACGGGGAAACCCATGACCATGCTAAGTTAGAGACTCCATCACCGCTCCCCTAAATCGGGGACGAAAATGCCTTACTTTTTTTCCAAATAAGGACTATTTTTCAAGGAACTTGCGCTTTCTTTCCCTAAAACGGGATTTTCCCTATAACGGGCTTCCCTATAAGGGGCTTTTACTGAATTAGTATAACATTTCGTTTCTGAGCAACAACGCAACGGAACACGTTTGACACCTGTTTGAATTTTCTTTGAAATGCACAAGTTTAAATGGTGAAATGGACGCAAAACGCATAAATACGTTGATTGCTTAACGATTCACTGAATTGGCCAGTTGATGCTATTGCTCTTCCTTCTTCGCTTTCAGCTGCGATTTCGTTTCTCACGTTGCGCTAAAACGGCGCCATTGCTGTTATCGAGACGTCTGCCTGTGCAAATGTGTAATGTCCTGGATTGCTGAATGGGAACACTGACTGCTGATTGCGCTTGGTTTCGATCGCCGTCTTGATTGTGCTAGCGATGATGATTCTTGCTGTAACTTTTGATCGCTTTCGCATTGCTTCCGTTTCGAATGGCTAGCGCCTAGTTTCTCGATTTGTGTTGATTGCGTTGGCGTTCTCGTCGTCTTGCCACGTCTTTGCGCGCATCCAATGGCTTCCCATGCGACTAATGCGCGCTCGTGATGCCGTCCGGTGTCCGATACGCTCCTAATTGTAGAAGATGCACGTCTACAAGAAGACGCTGCAGGCGCTCATCTATCCCATCAGCAGCACGACGCCGCACAACTTCGTCCTGTGGACGGCCACGTCGCCGACCTACTGCTACGAATGCGAGGGTCTGCTCTGGGGCATCGCGCGCCAAGGAGTGCGATGCACCGAATGCGGTGTCAAGTGTCACGAGAAGTGCAAGGATCTGCTGAATGCCGATTGCCTGCAACGTGAGTTCCACAAACCCACTCCAACCACCACTAACTTTATCTCATTCGCCGGTCTTTAATGCCTCCAGGTGCTTTATACCTAAACTGACCACATTACTCCACTTATTCCCAGGCCAGGGTCCAGTAAACAAACACGGGGAATTCCCGAAAGCTCAATTCTCGTGTTTCCCCACAATTTCATATCGCTAAATCTTACTAATTAGGATACGAATTACAAAAAGATCGCCTGGAGGTAGCCCTGTTGGAACAGTACTTCAAAAGCGGGACTATCCCGCACAAATCGGGACCTGTGGTGACTAGTTCACTAGTCCAGGTGACAAAGGTCCCAGTTTACGTATTTAGCTTTGTTATTAAAAGTTTTTATCGCTGCAGGAACCCACAATCAATAGGAAATTGCAAAAAAATGGAAATCAATGATATTTCTTGTTCCTTTAACTGATAATCGTTTAACTACGCTATTCAGTTTGCCAACATCATCAAAAATGGCGTCCAGATTTCTTTTGAGCCCAGTTAAAATTAACTTTATGAGCCATTATCCGAATCTTTCATGAATCTCAGCGAAATGTAATTTTCTCAGTACTTGACACTCGCTGGAGCTCTCCAGCAACGTAATAAAATCGTCAGAGAATACTGTAAAGCTAAGTAGGAACTTGATTGATGTTCAGGTGTCCATCAGTTCAAGTTATCAGTTTCGCAATTAATTTGCGATGCCTTATCGTGTCAGCATTTACTGGCGGTAAAGGAATTGATGGCGTCGGTGGTATTTCTGGCTTACAGGAGCTGCCGAGAAGAGCTCGAAGCATGGAGCCGAGGACAAAGCCAACAGCATCATCACCGCGATGAAGGAGCGTATGAAACAGCGCGAACGCGAAAAGCCGGAAATCTTCGAGTTGATCAGGTATTGTGACTGTTTTCGTTGTGCTCTATTTCAGACTCGATCTGCGGTAAATTACACGTACAGGAATAAGGCAGCACTCAATGTTTGATTTCTCGTTTCCTGGTATAGCTGACAATCAAGGAATTAATGCCTATTAGTACACGCGCGACCCTAGATTACAGGAAAGCGGCGTTTATTCCACTAGGATAGGTTAGAGGACTTACCCAGAACATGGTGGACCTCGGATTAGAAGAATTTAAATTTGTCTTTCGCGCCAAGAGCTTTACAGATGTCACTACTAGACGCCAAGCCAAGTTTGAATTGTTTCAATATAAACATGCGTTTCTTCTGCGTCAACTTAGGAACGTCTTCGGCATGGAGGATAAGAACCACGCCGGACATATGAAAGCAATCTATCAATCAGTGCTTGATGGCACGTCCAAATGGTCGGCTAAAATTGCCATCACAGGTTTGTCTCGACGTCCAAGCGAACAAACTCACCAACAAACAAATGTACCCATCAGTCTCTTTCACTCTTCAACTTTCTCTCTCTCTCTTTCTCTTTCTTTCCTTCTCACTCTCTGCCTCATCTGTATAATCGTCGCTGTATTCTCATTATTGGCTGTTGACGAATTATGTATATTCTGGTCGCAATTCTACGATGCGTTCACATGTAAACTCGATTATCTGAATGTCTTACAACTTCAGTTCAACTTGATGATCGTACTCGGTGTAATGCTCAATGAGATCTGCTCTGGCTCAAAGTCAAAGGCAAAGCGAAGGAACGCAATCCAGCGAGACGATTATCAAGGATGCAACAAGTTTTCAATTATGATTGCATACTAATTGTTCATACATATAAATGAATTGTTGAAAGGATGAACAGTTGCTCGAAATTGGTCAAGGCAATCGTAAGAAAGACTTTCTGCATTGTCCTTTCAACAGACCCTGTAAAAAACGTGTGTTTGCTGTGCTTTTTACCAAACGCGACTAATCAAAGAAAAGAGCATCACATCGTAGTTGCTTTTATATTACGTTGATAAACGCTGAGGTCCCCTAAGGATTATGCGATCATTCGTAAGCTTTATTCAATTAGTTTGACATACAATGAGAGTTACTTTTGTAATCTAGCTATGTCATCACGTAAATCAAGTTAGATCATAGTGAAGATTGCAATAACTTTAATATGTGAGTTTAAAAGATTGGTTGACACTGCAACGCGTTTCGGTACACAGTACCT
>JAOEHK010030426.1:0-25124 GCA_025447835.1 Labidoglobus nevermanni | reverse complement strand
GTTATCATGGACCTACACCCCGCTGCTCAATTCATGGCCAAATCAATTACTGGGTAATGGCTTTAAATTGATTTCAACAATGCGCTGAGAATGGCGTGTTAAATGCATTCTTCAGAGGTGCATAGTTCCCTGAAACCTCCTTGTTTTCATTGTTTCCAGTCTCTTGTCTTAGAAAATGGTCCTTTCAATGTCCTGGAGAGCAGTTCCAGATTTCAAGTCTTCCCTAGGTTCTAGGTTATTCATCTATTCCGTTATCATGGACCTTCACCCCGCTACTCAATTCGTGCCCAAATCAATTACTTTGAGACTAGTAATGGTTGCAAATTGATTTCAACAATGCGCTGAGAATGGCGCGTTAAATGCATTCTTCAGATGTGCATACATCTCTGAAACCTCTTTATTTCATTGTTCCCAGTCTCTCGTCTTGTAAAATTGTCCTTTCTTCGATGTCCTAAAGAGCAGTTCCAGATTTCAAGTCTTCCCTAGGTTCTAGGTTATGTATCCTATTAGATTAGAACCCAATTATATGAATACTTACTCCCTGGTATCTCTAGTCATCTATTATGTTATCATATACCCTCAGTTGGTCGTTCAAATGTATTTCCTACCCTAAAGGATTTAGCCACCCTCCGATATCTGGCCCACAATGGTACCTTATAGGAGAATGGTTGAAGTGACCCGCTGCGGGTGCTGTCACGTGTGCATTTCGACTTGTAAAATTGTCCTTCTTTTGATGTCCTGGAGAGCAGTTCCAGATTTCAAGTCCCACCCATATTCTAGGTTGTTTCCTATTAGATTAGAATTCAATTATATCTGGAATGAATATTTAATCCCTAGAATATCTTGTCATCGATTCCGTTATCATGGACCCTCAGTTGGTCGTTTAAATGTATTTCCTACCCTAAAGGATTTAGCCACCCTCCGATATCTGGCCCACAATGGTACCTTATAGGAGAATGGTTGAAGTGACCCGCTGCGGGTGCTGTCACGTGTGCATTTCGACTTGTAAAATTGTCCTTCTTTTGATGTCCTGGAGAGCAGTTCCAGATTTCAAGTCCCACCCATATTCTAGGTTGTTTCCTATTAGATTAGAATTCAATTATATCTGGAATGAATATTTAATCCCTAGAATATCTTGTCATCGATTCCGTTATCATGGACCCTCAGTTGGTCGTTTAAATGTATTTCCCATCATAAAGGATTTAGCCACCCTTCTTATATCTGGTACCCTATTGCAGAATGTTTGCGGTGACCCGCTGCGGGCGTTGCCACGCGGGCATTTCGGCCAATGAGCTGGTGATGCGCGCCCGCGACCTGGTCTACCACCTGCACTGCTTCTCGTGCACGTCCTGTGGCATTCCGCTATCAAAGGGCGACCACTTCGGGATGCGCGACGGCCTCGTCTACTGCCGGCCGCATTACGAGCTGCTCTACCTCGCCGACGCAGCCCCTGGCGACTCCGTGGACATGGGCTACGGCGGCGACTCGCCCGGCTACTACTCGGCCACGCCGCCCCAGCAGCAGCAGCACCACCAGCACCAGAAGGGGCGGCCGCGCAAGCAGCGCAAGAGCGACGCGTCCGAGACGATGACCGGCGAGATGGCCGTCACGATGCGGATGGCGCAGGCGACCCTAGGTGAGTGATGCGCTCCGGCACCCGCGTCCTCGGCAGGTGTCTGTCGTCGGCCCATAAATAAGATCGAAGCGGATTGCGGCGCTGCTCGGAACGGCTACCGAACGCCGGTTATCTGTCCGCCATCTGCGCACACATTTCATCTGTCAGCGGCGCCCACCCACGGGCACCCCGACGCTACCTCTTTGCCAGCGCATTGCGGGCCCAGGTGACCTCTCGCATTGCTGATGACCCTGCTCGCTGAGCGGTTTACCTGCAGGTGGGAGGCGACGACAGGAGCAGAATTTATAACCTTCTCGGGTGCGAACGCGCTGGCTGCCGCGATTCGCGTGTAAACAGCGCAATCTCACGCCACCTGAGTGCTGATCCGCTCGACGGCAGATCGCAAGACGTTAACGAGCATGTGAGCATGTAATCCATCCGCGCAGACCGGAAGGCTCAGCTCGTTTCGCGCACGCAACACGCACGTCCGCCAATGGTCACGTGTCGGCGGCAATCAATTAGGGATGCGCTCAACCCAGGCGGTCCACCTAAGACCTGCTCCGGTGTCCTCAGAAATGCTGCAGCAGCAAGGCGACCTGTCCTCCTCGGCCTCCCTCGACTCGCTGTCCTACGACTCGTCGGTGACCTCGCCGGCGTCCAGCACCGGCCACCAATCTGGGCAGCGGACGAAACGGATGCGCACCTCGTTCAAGCACCATCAGCTGCGCACCATGAAGACCTACTTCGCCATCAATCAGAACCCTGACGCCAAGGACCTCAAGCAGTTGGCGCAGAAGACGGGGCTGTCGAAGCGGGTGCTGCAGGTGAGCCCAGCGACCGGATCGCCGTCCGATACTCAGACGGGCCGGCTGCAGGTGTGGTTCCAGAATGCGCGCGCCAAGTGGCGGCGGAACATCATGCGGCAGGAGAGCGCCCAGGGCAGCAACAACAACAACAATGGGCAGACGCCTGCTGCCGGCACTGCCATCCTGGATGCTGGCGTCGGGGCGCGCCAGACGTCCCTGGACGGCATCCACCATCGCAACCATTCCCAGAACTCGCAGACGCTCAACTTTGGCGATATGTACTAGCAGAGATCAACTGGATTGCGCAATTGCAGAGAGTTTCCGCAGACATTCGTGCTGATTATGCTTGCTAATGTGATTACTTTGTTTGTAGTTAAAATTGCATTTATGCTGATAGTGTGAGTGGCAACCGACTCAATGCGTGGAAAGTGAATGCAATTGAAGGATTAATTAATGTTAATTAATTGCAGTCAATGTTGCAGCAATTCAATGAGAATGGAGATTGAAAGAAAGAGAATTGGAGAAGAAGGAAGAGAGCGCAGCGCATAATTGCTGACTTTGATTATACATGTTGTGATTTATTTGCAATTTATGTAAATAATAAAATAAGCACCAGTTCTATTTGCATTACTTTACTACCTGCCTTACTAAATGGCGAATCTGGTATTTTAATGGATTTTATCGGCGACGCTGATATGGGCGACATTTGGACAATCGATTAGAGAGGTTTGCATCAATCATAGGATTCAATACCTGGCATTTACAATGTTACAAAACCAGACGTCTATTTGAACGATAAAGTTTACAGTTTCTATGACTATTGTGCTTAGTTTCTTTCAATTAGTTCGAAAATAGCTGAGTCGCTTTCTGGTAGAGGTCCAGCAGCAATTTTATAAAGTCGACGATAATCTCTGGCAGAAAATTGATGCTGGACAGTCCTGGGAAGGCATCTTGGAGAGTTTGTGCAAACTGTTCGACAGTCTGCGCGTTAATCGGCGAATTGAACGTAATCCCACTGTTCTGCAGCGATTTCACGACTGCGTTCAATGCGGATGAGATGCCATTTTGGCCCAAGTCAAGAACGCCTCCTGTCAGGTCCTTTGCCGGAGTACTCAGTCCTCCCACCAGATCTTGGCAAGCGGCCAGAGTGGCGGCAACGAGGAAAATCGATACGAAAATTGCGAGTTTCATGCTGAATGCTAGCAAGCAGCTAAGAGACAATTAACAAACAGACTCGGAAAATATTACCTTATTCGTATTCGAATGTTCCGACTGCTATTGATTGCGAGCATATTTGAAAGGTCCTCAAACTTGGGTATTTATAGGCAGCCATTATCGGTAATTGATGAATAATGCAATAGTTTCTTAATATTGTGCCAATTGGAAATGCTTCGTTATCAATGTTTTGTTCCGAATCAGATGCTCGACACGTATTTTATGCAAATCAAGAGCAAATTCGCCGTTTCCGATAAGCAATTGCGATGTGGGTGACACGAAAAACGAATCTAAGCAGCAAACGAGTTTATTGGGTCGGAAACAGCGAGCAAGGGTCTAGTTCCAGCCGAGCAATAGGTAGAGGACATTGACGACCTTGTCGATGTCGACGCCCAGACCGCGAAGGACATTGGCGACTCGCTTGACTTCCGGGATGGAGCGCACCTCCTCGACCAGCTGGCGGGACTGGTCGCTGGAGATCTTAGCCCAGAACGCTTTGAAATCGTCGCTGTTGTCCAATTTGTCGCTGAGCAACTGGAGCACGGGACCAGTGGGAATCAGAGCCTTGATCTCCTCCAGGTAGTCGTGGATGCTGCGGGTGGCCCGCGACGGCACCTTCTGGCCGGCGATGAGGTCATGGAGGGCCTTGACGATCGCCTCAATGTCGATGCCGGCCTCGTTCAGGTACTTCTTGAACTCCTGCCAGCTGGGATTCGCCGCCACGGCCCCAACCAGCTTGGTCCACTCCTCGCTCTGCAAGTACTTGACGACGCGCTGGACTTCGGCATCACTGGCGATGTACTTCTTGGTCACTTCGCGGATCTTCTCAACGGGGACCAGGGCGACAAACTCCTGCAGGTCACCCTTCAGGTTGCGGCTGCTCGGCACAGCGATGGTCAAACCAACGACGGCGACAAAAGTGGCAATGGCGAGGACTTTCATCTGGATTCCCATCCATTTATTACTGCTACCCTAGGAGGCTTAGTTTACTTACGGTTGCTGTTCTAGTTGATCTTGGATGCAGCGAAGATGAACTATACGGATACCCTGTGCGCAAGGCATATTTATACGAAAACATCTCATTCTTATCGCACTTCTCAAGGAGGTACCCACTTAACAGGATATCAGTGGCGATTATCGGCGCTGTTGCTTAGCAACCTAATCAGACACTCAATATGCTTTTGATTGGTGCAATCTGCCAGATTTAATCAGCTTTCAGCGACATGGCCAAAGGTCATGCGAGGAAAGGAAGCGAATTGTACCTGATCAATGTCACTGTGTTGGAGGGCAGGAACTATGCTTGGCCCAATATCAATTCCTATGTGCATTTGAGAATCGGAAAGCAACAAGCCTCAACCCGGATCCGTTATAATACGGACTGTCCTTTCTACAATGAGGTAACTAAATCCTCCAATCTGCTAGTCGCCTATAAAAGCAATATACGGTAGAAACTATAGGGCATAATCAGAAGGTTAGATTTATCCAAATGAGACACAAAATGAGCACAAAACGTGTTCATTTTCAAGTATCGCAATTATCAAAATCACTAAGTCCTCTAATTTTTCCACTGTACGATTGCTCTCTGTGTTCGAGTACTTTGTGTTCCAATTTGAAACGGACCTCAACAACCTGCTGGATGAGTACATTTCATTCACGGTGTACAAAGCAAAGTCATGCTGCAAATTCCGAAAGATTCTGGGCTACGTCGTGATGGACGTGAACACCGTGTGGAAGGAAGCGGAGCATCAGTTCTTCCGCAAGTGGGCAATACTGGGCAGCCCAAGGCCGGATTCGCCCGGCGTTATGGGTTACCTAAAAGTTACCATAAGCATTCTAACCGAAGGACAAGTGCCCAAAATTCCCATGGTCAATCCTCTAACCGACAACCTTATACAAGGGTAGCAATTCCACTAACCGCACACAGCTGCAACTAACATGATCCTCATTTCCGCAGTAATCTGCTGCTTCCCGAAGGAATGACGAGTCGCAAGCGGGCACTATTCATATTTAAGATCTATCGAGGTTACGATATCATTAAGAAGCATAGGGGCACCTCAATGATCGAAACACTGAAGCCCAAAGAGGAATTGGAAAGGCTAGAGGTCCAGCAGCTGCCCAACGTGTCCGTTAAAGTGACCTTCGCTGGCCTGACGGTCCGTAGTTAGTGGCACGCTATGGATGAGTAGCCTTTACGATCTATATGCCCTTAGGCTACGACGACGCGCAAGAAGCGCACCTCGTACCCGATTTGGAACGAGAGCCTGACCATAGCGGAAATGTATCCGCCATTGACGCAGCGCATCCTGTTTGAACTGCAGTACAAGCATCAGGGATGCAAGGAGGTGAGTATCAAGAAATACATCAAGATGCACACGCTGTGCGAGTACAAGGAGGTGGACGGCGCGCTGCCCACATTCGGGCCCAGCTATCTGCACTTCTACAAAACGCGCGCCATGGGCGAAGAGTACGTGGGCAAAGTACTGGTGGCGCTGCAAACCAAAGTGTTCAGCGAGGCGCAGACCAAGACCAGGTGCACGTTCTGGGACACGATTCCGCCCGTGTTCAACGTAAGGGTAGCAGGCGGCCGCGCTCGAGGCACTCACCTCGCGTCCTTCCCCAGAGCAGCCTATGGAACATGGAGAACGTCTTCCTGTTTGTGACGATCGCGAGCGTGTCCGTGATCGACAAGCGCTATGTCAGCCGGAACGTGTCGTTCGAGCTCAACTGGGGCCGCATGCAGGTCTTCATCGACGAGACCACCCAGCAGGTGGTCGCGCCCCATATAGTGACGCCGGCGTACAAGCCGCTGACGAAGAACAAGCAGTTCTGGTACCTGCACTTCGGAGACTCGATTCCCTGCATGCACATCGTGCAGAACTACCCCAATCTGCGGCGGCGCATGTACCGGGCGAACCGCATTAATCGGATCATCGATATCCTCGTAATACCATCATCCCTCTAGCGAGCCCCTGAAGACAATCGTACGCCTACAGGCTGAGCGGCTGAGCGAAATGCGCGTGCTGTTCAAGTCGGACGTGTTCGTCAGCTACAGCCAGCTACTGGAGGAGAAGCTCAAGGAGTACCTTGACTATCTGGGCACAGCCTGCGACAGCTTCATCGACGTGATCCGCGCCACTGGATGTACCGGATTCGAGACGGAGCTGGACGCCGTGCGCACGTCGCGCATCGTGGAGGAAATGGTGGACATGAAGGCCAAGAGCAGGACGGCCTACAATGCGCGGATGAAGAAGCGCTCGTTTCGCATGTGCGAAACCTTCTACCAGCGCATGGTCAAGCTGCTGGACTTTGTTGAGTCTACCGGCTGCCGGTTCTTGCACCTACAATCAGCATCCTCATCGTTTTAGCCGCAAGAATGCTGGCCGAACGTCTTCCTCTGGATGCGCAACGGCAGCCAGAAGACGGAGTACCTCAAGTTCGAGGTGCGCGACGTGGTCTACTCGAAGATCGCCGACGAGTGCGGCAAGTACGCCGGCCAGCTGAACAACTTCTACTTCATCACGAACAAGGTCTCCAAGTCGCTCTCGCCGGTCGTCTGCAAGATCGAGCTGTTCATCTGGCTGGGCCTCGAGTCGCAGAAGGGCGAATGCTATGCCCTAATCCCGCACGGCTTCAAGGTGCCCGACGGACATGATCTCGGTTCGCACGATGCGCCCATGTTCCTCGAACTGAACGACTTCCTCGTGAGTGTCCTCTAAGGGGGCAATCTCTAGCAACCATCGTACTTCTGTCCACAGATGTTCCACGCCAGGGTGCATATCTACCAGGGACGCTTCATGCTCGCCTTCGACTACACCGGGCTATCCGACTTTTTCGCCAGAGTGATCATTCACGATCAGACGCGAAGCACAAAGGTAAGCAGGACTGCAAACTCCAGAACCCGAATGACATCCTTTCTGCGCCAAGATACGCCAGCAGACGCTCAGTCCCGTGTGGGACGAAACTCTGATTCTTCGCGACATCATCTGCTTTGGGACAAAGGAGCAGATCGAGCTGAAGCCGCCGTCCATTGTGCTGGAAGTGAATGACAAGGACAGATGGGTAGTGGGCCTACAGCCTCTCAATAACCATTGCCTCCAGCGCAAATCAATCGCATTTCTAGGCTCTGGAGTACGCTGGCTTCTGTCTGATGACGCCGGTGGTCAAGTTCCGAGGCGAACCCTATGGGCCACCTAAGTTTCCCCCGAAATTGCGATGGCATCAGATCAAGATGGGCGACACGATCGTTGGCGATGTGCTGGCAGCTATTGAGTTCATCGAAGTACGAGTGAAAGTCATCCAACAAGCAAACCTTAATCCCATTGATTTGCTGCCCAGAAAGCAGAGGACGAAGAAGACATTGTGGGTAACGTGCCCGAAACACCAACCCCGATTCCGGAGGGCATTCGGCCAGCATTGACCACGTACCGCTTCGAGATCCTCCTCTGGGGCGTCCGCCACCTAAAGAAACTGCACCACGGGCGCATCCGTCGTCCCAAGATGGTCGTCGAGTGCAGCGAGCACAAGATCGAAACGGGCGTGGCCAGCATTGCGTGCCTGAACTTTGCGCCCGTCCTGCACGTGGCCGACTTTGTCAGTGCGCCCCAAAGCTCCCCTCGCCCTCGCATTAACAGGTGGCTCTCCTCCCTCCTCCAGCAACTGCCCGCCGACCCCGACATGATCCCACCGGTGGTGCTGAAGCTGTTCGAGTGCCGGCATCGCTGCGTTTACGCTGGTACCCACCTCTCCTACCTGCAGGACTTCCTCTACCAGCCCATCACGATGGACGAGTTCCGGCGCATGAGCGCTGAGCGCGTCCACCGGTCGCTGGAAAGCATCTGCAGCAGGACCTCGTCGGAGATTGACGTGGCCGTCGAGAAGCTGCGGCGGCGCAAGCGGCGCCAGCAGAAGCTGGACTACCTCAAGTGGCGTCTGCGCCTCGTCTGCAACGCGAGCAATCTGCGCAGCATGTGCCGGGTGTGCACGCGCGACACCTGGCGATGCGTCATCAAGACGCTCCGGTTCATCGGGTGCGTCCTCCTCTGCTGCGGCTGCGGCCGCATGTTTAAACGCCGCAGGAAGCCAACGAAGGCTGTACCAGAACCTCCGAGGTTCGTCGTGGACAAGGACGTCGTCGTCGACATTGAGAGGACGACGGAGGTGGAGGACACCACCGACTGGTGGAACAAGTACTTCAACTCGCTCGGCGTAAGGCGTCACCTGACACCTGTGGACCATGTCACGTTACGAAATTCGGAAAGTTTGATGATGATAGGAACGTGATAATGATGTCGCACTTGTCGCAATCGCGCTCGATCATTCGCACTGATTGTGAGCTGGCTTTGCCCTCTGTAGGACCCCTACGCGCAGGTGGATAGCACCTATAGCAGAAGGTTCAAAATGAAGGTACGCAGGTAAATGAAGGGCGCCTGGAGAGGCGCGCGTCCGCGATTCATCGCTGCCGCTCGCAGGTGTACGACAGCGAGCTGGAGAACCAGCCGGACTTCCATCATTTCGCTGACCAACTGACCGAGCTGCCGCTGTACCGGGGTAAGACCACCGGACACCCGTACGAGGACGAGAAGGCGCAGATCGGCAGCGTCAAGTGCAAGATGCGCGTGTACGAGTGGCAGGAGGACGACGAGGCGCATAGCAGCCTCGTGAACCCAAGGGGCATGTGGCTGAAGGACGGATACTTCCAGCGGTACCCGTCCAACGAGGTCACGCGCTTCGTGGTGCGCATCTATTGCGTGCGCGGCATCAAGCTGAAGCCGATGGACCACACGGGCGCCTGCGACTCGTACATCGTGGTCCGCACCAGCACGCGGCTGATCAGCGACAAGAAGAACTACGTGGCGAAGAGCAGCAATCCGTTCTACGGCAGGTGCGGATGGCGCCTGCCATCTGTGGATCGGTAGCGCGACGACGCCGAGCAGGTCTCTGCGCGCTCGTCAGCGCGCCGTCCCAGATAACGCCACCAGTCCGGATGCTACTGGTTCGCCTGCTCCACAGATGCTACGAGATGGAGGGCGCCTTCCCCACTGACGCCACCCTCACGATATCGGTGTATGACTGGGATCGATGCACCAGAGCGGATCTGATTGGTCTCACCAGGATTGATATCGAGAACCGATTCTACACGCGCCACCACGCCACATGCGGCCTGCCAACGGAGTATTCATTGTATTTTATTGATTAGCCTGCTCAGGGACCTGCGGTCTAAATGCGCTTTTCTGGGCGGGGGGGTCTTTGCCTGACAAGGTTTGGAAACACTCCGTGGCGCGATTGCCAGGAGCCGACGGAGATCCTGAATGAGCTCTGCGAACGGTCCAACTTACCGCTGCCTATGTACCAGGGCAGCAATAGGGTCCACGTTGGCGGCCATAGGTTCACTCTGCCCGAGGATGCCGTGAAGCCCACGGAGACGGAGATCGTCCAGCGGGAGATGGTCGCGCTGCATGCGCTGAACAAGTGGCACGAGGTGCCCGTCGTTGGGTTCCACCTGGTGCCCGAGCACGTTGAAACCCGTTCGCTGTACCATCCCCGCAACCCAGGGGTTGAGCAAGTAACATTCCTTGCAGGTTATTGCTTAGTAATGCCCATTACCCGCCACGTCTGCTCGCAAGGGCAAGCTGCAGATGTGGGTGGACATCTTCCCGTACGGGGACGTACCAATGCCCCATCAGGTGAACATCAAAACAAGAGACCCCATTGCCTACCAGCTGCGCGTCATCGTTTGGAATACGGACAGCGTGCAGTTGACCGAGGATGACTTCTTCGGCGACCGCAAGTCGGACATCTACGTCAAAGGGTACGCAGGGCGAAGTCGGTGGCCGATACGTCCCATTGGGGGCATTCCGGTTGCAGCTGGATGATGTCGCCGATGGAGTCGCAGCAAACGGACGTCCACTATCGCTCGATGACCGGCGAGGGCAACTTCAACTGGCGGTTCGTCTTCGCGTTCGAGTACCTTTCGGCGGAGAACGTGATTGTGTACCGACGCCCCAAGAGGGCGATGGAGATCGACCGCAGGGTTGAGAAACTGCCGTGTAAGGTCACGCTGCAGGTGTGGGACGACGATATCTTCTCGCGGGATGATTTCGTTGGTAAATTCATAGAACCACATTCGCATATCCGCCATAATGTCGCTTACCCACCCTCGCTGCCAGGGTCGATGACTCTCTACCTCAACCGATTGCCCAGAGGCGCCAGATACGCGCGCCAGTGCACGCTGAAGAACTTTGAAACCGCCCCACGCATGAACTTGTTCCAAGTTAAGCGCACGAGGGGCTGGTGGCCATTTGTGGGCAAGAGTCGTGAGGATTCTAATAAGAATGTGTGCACTGTAAGCCGTTGCGACCCTGAATCGATGTTTGCATAGATTGACAGCAAGCAAATGTTTGTTCAGGGTAAACTGGAAGCCGAATTCGAGCTCATCACGGAGGAGCAAGCCAGAGTGGTTCCTGCTGGGAAGGGAAGAGAACCGCCATTGCCTATGGCACAGCCCAAGTATGTTTTGCCCTTTTTAGTTATTGCCAAGTCCGGTTTAGAGTGAAATTACTTTGAAATATTAATTTGGAGATGAAACAATGAAGGAGTTAATGAGAAAATAACGAACACGAAACAGCTGCGTAATGAAGGTAAAAGTATCGGTTTACAAATAATCTCAAATTGCAAAACCTTTAAGTCTTAATTAAGAAAGTCTAGCCGCAATTAGTGTAATGGGATCGGGAAAGTCAGCGGCGCTGAAAACATTTCTGAATGAAAACCATTAATTTGATGAATTCCGATCGCAGCGCGTCGAAAGACGGTGTGCACTTGACTTTCAGGTCGTTGATAATAATGTTAGTGCTCAATTAGGAAGTCCCACACAGGCAAATCAAAGGCAGCGTTTCTCGCCCAAGGAAGACGTAAAAGTCAAGTCTGTGTTTTAATTAACTGCGAAAATGTTTCGATAAAATCTCGCCGACCTGGACGGCAATCAGAGAATGCATTTCTTCTGCTTCCTGTCGTCGATTTAATGCCCATTTTTCAAACATGACCCTGTAATTGTGTCTGCTTGCCCTCCAGGCGCCCATCAACTTCATTCAACTGGCTGTTCAACCCCTGGAAAACGCTACGCTTCATTATCTGGAAGAACTTGCGGTGGAAGGCGCTGATCTGCGTCCTGATTGTGCTGGCAGGACTCTTCTTCGCCCTCTTCGTGTACAGCTTGCCAGGCAGCACCGTGAAGAAGCTGATGCATATGTGAAGGGCGTCATGTTTGTTCGGCGACGCGTGGTGGGAGGGCGAGCGATTTGATTACATCGGTTATCTTGATTAGTTGCGGCGGACGCTTCCCGAGGGACGCGGCACGATGATTGACATTGCATCGGGGTGTGTGGGCGCGAAGACCCAGGATCAGATCCAGTACTGTCCTGATCACGCGCCAACCCGCAAGAAGTGCCGCAGTTTAATGTCGCTTTAGTCGCAATATGCTCAACATTGTCAGTCTTCTACGATCGTGGCGAATCGATAGCGAAGAGACGCCCATGAATCCTTCGACGCCCATCATCAACGTCATCCCGACCATCTGCGACGTGGACAAGAAGCAACTGCAGCTCCTGGAAGCCAACAGCCCAAATGGCGGGCGTGTAAGTAAGGAGCGAATGGTTGCAGAAGGGACGACAGAGGGCTGAATAACCGCATCCATGCACTCCAGATTCTGCAAGTTGCGTTATCAATCCTCATCCGATATGACGAATGTAATTAAATTGCATCCAATGATAAAATTAGCATTTATTAGCTGCTATTATCAATGCTAATCTAATTAGAATTATCGATAATCGATATCAGCTAATATTATAGATGGTTTACAAGTGTTGTTGTTACAGATGCTTCTATTGTGTCTTTCTTCTTGCGGAGTATCAATTTAGCATTGATTTAACCTCTAGGACAGTGATGGCGAACCTATGATACGCGTGTCAGTTCTGACACGCGAGCATATTTTTGGTGACACGCGTCTTGGATGATTTTTATAACTCTGTAACCGTTGCTTGAGTTTGCGGAAGCACGAACTGGAATGAGGCTGCTCGAACGCACGCATATAGTAAAAAGGACAGTCCTAGCGAGTTTTGGTCGAAATAAGATATACTTTTGTGATGTGTGACACGCCACAAGAAATTATGTTTATATTTTTCAAATGTTGACACACTCAGTTCAAAAGGTTCGCCATTACTGCTCTAGGACCACTTTGGGAATCACTGCTCTAGTGGATTATGTACAATAAAAGCTCGCTATTCGCGGGGATTACGTTCCTCAAAGTTCCCACGAATAGGGAATGGTATTTGATACAGGTTTAAATAGGATACATTCCATGTTTTCCCACCACTGAAGTCCCAGGTTATTAGCGACTTTTTCACCAAGTTCTGAAAGGGGTCAGTCCGAATTCACGGAAGATGTCGTTGTTTCTCACATAGTAAGGACCATTAACGATGTTCCATAGTATGTGGTGGTTTGCCCCGGTAACGAGATTGGGCATTGTGCCCCCCAGATAGGGAGGGCGTAGGTTAACATGCTAGGGATGCATGCCAATGCGACTCGCAGCTTGGGGGAGATGAGGCCCAAGTACTACCCACCCCCTATGTCGCTTAACGTCCGTGATCGGACAAGAACTGGTATGAGTCAATATGGTATGGTCGTTCCTCCGTCTATCTAGCACCCCCGCATATATATATACATCAGTATTGATCATATTTAGACGAATTTGTCATCACTAAGTTTACTAGTACGAATTCATTGAAATATCAGCGGAACATCCAACCCATTCACATATGGGAAATTCACGGATTGGATCCGCGAATAGCAAAATTTTGAACCGCAAATAACGGAATTTTCCTCAAGAATAGCTAAGAGGAGAAGCGTAAATTATTACGCTGAATTGAATAGCATATTATTTGCATGTCAGTGGGCATAGTGGTATGCAGGTAATTTAATCATTCAGCAATTTGTGGGACATTGATGCGGCTATCATTTCCATAATTATAATCCTGCCCCTTTGGCAGATTACTTAAATTGAACCGGACAGCAAGCGCTAAATAGCCCATTACTTTAATTGCGATTCGTCTCGTTGTATTCGCTTTGATCTCACACTTCCATTTAGGAATGACTGCAATTGATTCTGATCTAGAATTGGAATGGCTTACTGACAAACATTCGCAGCTTCCGGCCATGGGACAGATTAGCGCGAAGTGTGCATGGAGATTCAGTGGAGTTGCAAGGGATGCTGCCTACAGGTGTAGCAGAGGACAATCCGTCAGCGAAAAAACCAACAGATGGGAAAGCAGGAGGATGTGGCGGCGAGACAGGAGTATGCCTAATGATTGAAAGTCCGTTTCGAATTCTGCGAGTAAGTTTTCCTTCTCACCTAGCTGTCCTATAGGATTAGGGTTAACCTTCATGACCTTCAAGCTTAATTGCTTCACAATTCCTTCTTCATTCCTTGCCCAGTCCAGTAGACTGACTTATCAATGTCCATAGCAAAACTTATACACCCGTAATTATTTGGTACTAAAGAGGTCTTTTATATCCGGAAATTTATTAATTAAATTACTGCTCGCTCTGGCTTGCAGAGATATGTGTTATCTCCTGCAATTCCATTTTCCTTTACTAGACCTTTATACTTGGCATTCATCCTTCATCTGCCCTATCCTGATCCACGTCTCAGAATGGTCCAGGATCCCAGTCAGGCGCTATAAAAGCCGGCGGCAGTCGCTGAGGCAACACATGCCAGCAACCTGCTCCAGTCGCATCCTGATTCTGCATCCGGTAAACATCGCGTGCGGCAATCTCGGTGCGCTCGCCGCCATCGCGAATCTTTAGGTCACTTCTTCGTCGCCATTCCGGTCTTAACGATGTTTAGCAATCGCAATCCTGTCACGAGAAGATACAGCGCGCTCACGTGGCAAAATCACGGCTTGAATTGCTCCCTGCGAATTGCACGCGAATGGAGCAAGATTTTAGGCCTGCAAACTTTCCACATTCGCGCAAAAATCTCCCCGGAGGAACTGATCCAGGTAACTTGGTGATTTCATCCAATGCGCCTCCAATTTCACGAAATATCAAGTATTTTCGCGAAAATCGCGATATATCGTGTCGTAAACAAGCTCATTACGCATAGAAATTACCTCAAGTTCAAAGGTTGCCACATGATTGATGGCTGGCACGTACTTTTCACCATTTTTCCTTTACTACCATATACGACTCTGTATAATTACTTCATTAATCCATTAGGTAGCTGAGTAACAAAATTGAATGAAAATTTACAAGGATGTCTCTGGAACTTTCAGGCGGCTGAAAGTGGTAACTTGGAAAACTTCAAACGCCTCTATTTCGCCGACCCCTCCAGACTCACCATCGTTGATGGACGCGGAAGGACTGCCACACATCAGGCAGCTGCAAGAAATCGCAAAAATATCCTCGAATTCATTGCGTCTCAATGTGCTGGTAAGTCCTCGGTCCTCACTTGAAATCATGTTTCTAGGCCTTGTAGTTCTTGAGTTATGATTATTTCAATGATGACCTTGATATGAGCTACAAGAAGACCACCAAAGTGAACCAATTATCATGTCCCTTCACTCAAATGACCTAGTAATCCAATAGGAATGAGATCCCACCGTTTTTATAGTCTAGTTTAGAAGTTTAGAAGCATCTAATGCCTATGGACCGGGTTAAAATGAACCTCCTGGATACTTGTAGACATGAACATGCTGGACCATTCTGGGAACACTCCTCTCCACATTGCAGTGGAAAGTGGTGCCGTGGCGGCGATTGATTACCTCCTCCATATGTAAGTCTAGCACTCCGGAGTTCAAATACCCTGCACGACTTGTGACCTTCCAGCGGCGTCCACACGCACATCTTGAACGAGAAGAAGCAGGCGCCCATCCACCTCGCCACCGAGCTGGACAAGGTCGACGTGCTGAAGGCGATGGGCAAGCATCGCGAAAAGATCGACATCCAGCAGGGCGGCGAGCATGGCCGGACCGCGCTCCATATCGCCGCCATCTTTGACTATGAAGTCTGCGCCAAGATTCTGGTACGCGACCGACCAGCACCAGCCCAGCCTAACCATGCGCTTGCCGGCAGATGGAGGAATTCGACGCGAGTCCCCGCAAGCCGTGCAACAATGGCTACTATCCCATCCACGAGGCGGCCAAGAACGCGTCGTCCAAGACGCTGGAGGTGTTCCTCCAGTGGGGTGAGTCGCGCGGCTGCTCACGGGCCGAGATGATCTCGTTCTTCGACGCCGAGGGCAACGTGCCCCTGCACTCAGCCGTCCACGGCGGCGACATCAAGGCCGTGGAGTTGTGCCTCAAGTCGGGCGCGAAGATCTCCACGCAGCAGCACGACCTCTCGACCCCCGTGCACCTGGCGTGCGCGCAGGGCGCCACCGAGATCGTTAAGCTGATGTTCCAGCTACAGCCGGAGGAGAAGTGCACGTGCCTGGCGTCCATGGACGTCCAGAAGATGACGCCGACCCACTGCGCAGCCATGTTCGACCATCCGGAGATCGTCGAGTTCCTAGTGGCCGAGGGCGCCGACATCAACGTCGTCGACAAGGAGCGGCGCTCCCCGCTTCTACTGGCCGCTCTGCGAGGCGGCTGGAGGACGGTACACCTTCTGATTCGCCTCGGGGCCGACATCAACATCAAGGACGTGAATCGCCGCAACGTCCTGCACCTGGTGGTCATGAACGGCGGGCGGCTGGAGCAGTTCGCGGCTGAAGTGAGTAAGGTAAATATGTGGCCGGCTGTGGGCTTCTTTGCTCTTTGCGTTGCGTTGCGAGGCCGAGAGGGCCTCGGTAGGAGATCGGCTTTTTTCCTTGAACAGACTCACCCCGATGGGGTAAGTACGCGAATAGTCCGCACCATTCACTTTTCGTTTCTATCTGATTGGGAGAATCAATGTCGAACCACACGAGTAGAGTGTTGGGGCACGAGTTCTTGCAGGATAGTGCCTACCAGAACCCATAGTAAGCTCTAATTTGTGCAATTACTCGCTACATCGTGGCACAGGCGCAATCACAGGCTAGCCTCCTGCAACTGCTCAATGAAAAGGACTTCACGGGATGCTCACCCCTGCACTACGCTAGCCGCGAGGGCCACATCCGCAGCCTGGAGAACCTCATCCGCCTGGGCGCCTGCATTAATCTGAAGAACAACAACAACGAGAGTCCCTTGCATTTTGCAGCTAGGTGCGTTGGCCATTGAGGCGTCCGCGCTTCTGAAACTATTCGCCTCGTTAAGGTACGGACGGTACAACACTGTGAAGCAGTTGCTGGACTCGGAAAAGGGCACGTTTATCATCAACGAGAGCGATGGCGAAGGCCTGACGCCATTGCACATCGCGTCGCAGCAAGGACACACGCGCGTCGTCCAGCTGCTCCTCAATCGCGGCGCGCTCCTGCATCGGGACCACAATGGCCGCAATCCCCTGCACCTGGCCGCCATGAACGGATACACGCAAACCGTTGAGATGCTGCACTCGGTGCACTCGCATTTGCTCGATCAGACGGACAAGGACGGGGTGCGCCTGACCATGCCTATGGCCTTTCGATTCGAATCAGAAACCTACCCGCATTGCAGAACACCGCCTTGCATTTAGCCACCATGGAGAATCAAGCCCATAGCATTGTTCTGCTCCTTTCAATGGGCTGCAAATTGCTGTACAACGGCATGGAGATGAGTGCGATGGATTACGCGATCTACTACAAGTATCCCGAAGCAGCCCTCGCAATGTCCACGCACGAAGAGCGGTAACCCACACATTTCGAGGAAAAGCCCACTCGATATGAATGAAGTCGATTGAAATTCACAGTGCGGATGAGGTAATGTCCCTAAAGTCCCACAAGCATCCCTGCGTCACTCTGGCCCTGATTGCGTCGATGCCGCGCGTCTTCGAAGCGGTCCAGGATAAGTGCATCACTCGAGCAAACTGCAAAAAGGACTCTAAATCGTTCTACGTGAGTTCCATCCGGAAATTGTCATAGAAATGAGGGCATATTCGCGTCGATTGCAGATTAAATACAGTTTCTCCTGTTTGCAATGCCCACAATTCTACGCCGACATGGACGAGAAAACCGGAACGGCTTTCAACATTTCCAAGCCGATTCCCCTGCCAGCACTGAACGTAAGCTCATTACACTGAATTTCCAGCATTGACACTTTCCACCACTTTCCACCAGGCGATGGTCAGCCATGGCAGGGTAGAGCTGCTGGCACATCCGCTAAGTCAGAAGTACCTGCAAATGAAGTGGAATTCCTACGGGAAATACTTCCACTTGGCCAATGTGCTTTTCTACAGCATTTTCCTCGGCTTCGTCACGTGCTTCTCTTCACAGTTGATGTACAATTCTGTAGCGAGTAATGCCACGCGTCTAGCGATGGAGGTATGAACCTTCCGGTTCATATTTAGCGGAATACCGTTTTCAGGACGTCCGTTTTAGGAGTCCTTGATCCGGCCGCCGATCGTGGTCAACAAGACCGTCACTCCGATGATGTATGTGAGTGCGCTGGGCATCATCACCTACATCAGCCTGAGCTCCGTGCGCGAAGTCATCCAGATGTACCAGCAGAAGTACTTCTACTTGCTGGACCCGATCAACCTTGTCTCCTGGATCCTGTACGCCGCCTCCATCTTTATGGTGGTGCCCATCTACATTGGGCCTTCGCCGGAAGTCCAATATTCGTGCGCATCCCTCACAGTCTTTCTTAGTTGGCTGAATCTCCTCCTGTTGCTACAGCGCTTCGACCAAGTCGGCATCTACGTCGTCATGTTCCTCGAAATTCTGCAAACCCTCATCAAGGTGCTGATGGTATTCTCGATACTCATCATCGCCTTCGGCATGGCCTTCTACATCCTCTTGTCTCGCGTAAGATGGCGAGTCTATGAGGTTGGCAATTGGGATACGAATTGAGAGCATTCCAGGGCGACCACTTGTCGTTCAAAACGATTCCGATGTCCTTGGCGCGCACCTTTTCCATGATGCTGGGCGAGATCGACTTTCTGGGCACCTACGTCCAACCGTTCTACCTGCAAGCGGAAGCCAAACGCCTGGATTTCCCACTTCCCACCTTCTTCATACTCGGTATCTTCATGGTCCTGATGCCCATCCTCTTGATGAACCTACTCATCGGTCTGGCTGTCGGGGACATCGAGTCCGTGCGCCGAAACGCGCAACTGAAGCGACTTGCGATGCAGGTAGGCGCACCCTAAACTGGCCGTAGAAACGAGTAGGTCATTAATGGGGACATGGACATGCAGGTCGTGTTGCACACGGAGCTAGAACGAAAACTACCCAAGCTGCTTCTGGAAAAGGTGGACAAATGCGAAGTCATCGAATATCCGAATGACACAAAGTCGGAGCTCGGCTTCTTGGATTCCATCCTGCGCAAGTGGTTTGGAAATCCATTTTCAGACGATGGTTGGTTTCTGTTCTAGATTTCATCATGTTTCCCGTTCCAAATGCATGGATTGTGATTGCTCGTTGCTGTACACGTAGTTCTATTCTAGTTCTAGTATTTTCAGGCACCACTCAGAGAAAATCGCCTTGGCACTGGAATAGCTCGCATTCGGGTAGGCACAATTCTAGTATGTCCTTAATTTACGCTTGTTAGATGTCAATCAAATGAAATGCCACATTTCCGGTTTTCGCACAAGTCCGCTCATTCATTCTAGGCTTGGACATGATTATGGAAAACAACGAGGACTTCGTGGTCAACGAGATGGAGAAGGTCAAACGGAAATTGAAAGCGGTGTCGGCGAATTTAGATAACCAGCAGCAACTGCTACGATTAATTGTTCAGGTAACATTGGTCCTAGTTTCAGCGTCATTTCAAAACGTGCTTCTATTCCTTTTCGCCAGAAGATGGAGATAAAAACGGAAGCGGATGACGTGGACGAAGGCGTTTCCCCCGATCAAGTTAGCAAGTGGACTTCGCCAAATATACGCAACAAGTTGCGGTCAGCGATGAGTTTAAATAAAAGCCACAACTGAAACCCTTTTCAGCAGGAGAAAATATTTATCTTTATGTGTTGACATTTATTTCTTAGGAAATACTAGTTCTTGTCTAGTTTAGCGTACTAGCAGGTAGGCTGAGGCCGAAATTGGCAATATAGAGGACACAAATAAATGTTAACAAACCTAAATTACCTAAATTAATCTACAAGCTAAAACGGCTAAGCGAAGGCAAAACCTACCTCAAATGTTGTTTCTTCAGTCTCTTTGATACGGTATGAGATAGTTGACCGCTGGAATTTGATCATTGAGATCATGAATAGAGATTTCTCACGGACAGCCAAGCCGACCTGAAATCGCTGTCATCAGCCAATATCCGGTCGGTCACCCTAAAAGAGTGTATCTGACTGAATCAGGCTGCCAAAAGACCAGGCATATCCGGGGCTTAGGAAGGCAGACGAATTAGCAAAGAGCGCAGCAAACCTTACACCCATCGGGCCGGAACCCATTATCGCAATCCACGCCGACGTAGGGAACAAATTTCTGAGGCCCTTAGTGACAGAATGCATCACTCCAAGATATTCCTGGGCTGAAACTCTCTTGGGGATGAGCAAGGCTAAGAGAACTCGTAGGATTCATTTTGGGACACTGCTGGCTCAACAAGGTGCATTAAGGAGGCACAGACGACGAGGGGAATAAAGGTGGGATAGCACAAAAGGACCGGAATCATCGAGGTGCGGGGGACCAGAAGGTATACCGATCCCGACGTAACAAAGAAACTAAGGGCACGTCGAAAGTGAGTTGTGGGGAATTGTTTTGTGATATTTTTACTAAACGTAAATAACAAACAGTCTCCACGCAACATCTACAAAGTCCTTCTAAATGCAAGTAGTAAGATATAATATGGTACGTACATAGATCTGGTTAGTACAGATAGCAGGGTTCGCTGAATAAATAGGTTCGAACATCGATTAAGTTAGTAAAATGCGTGGACAGAGTGGTGAAAACTCGCGGAGAAGCTGACAAGATATGTATGGGTTGGCTTTACTGTACACTCAATTCTAGTCATTCTAGATATTGAACAAAGGCCCACTAATTGCCAGCCGCCAGGGAGTCGATGAGCATGTGATATTCCTCCTCTGGCATCAGGTCTTCGTCTTCGTCGCCTCGCGTATGGGGGTGGCTGTGAACACAGGGATGTGAATACCAGGATTCCAATAAGAACTATACTTACCTGCGCTTCCGTCGTTGCGGAGCCAGCTCGCTGGTCACCTCGATACACAGCAGGATGAGTCGCTGATCGCAGGCATAGGATGCCTGGTCAAGCAGTCGAGGGCCGCGTAGGGATCCAGCCAGGCCGACCTTATCCGGGGCCGCCGTCTGCCACGCGTCGCAGGACGTGTCGAGGGCCCGCTCGCCGCTCACCAGCGCCCCATGCCAGACGGCCTTCTCCGGCCACGTCAGGTCCGTGAGGACATTCTTTCCGTTGAAGGAGAGGATGCGGGGCGAATGCGGGAACGCGGCCCCGTCGCCCCGGAACATGTCCGACCACGAGTGGAAGAGGACGTCGCCTCGCAGATTGGCCACGGGCAGCTTGCGGTCGCTCTGCCGCACGATGGAGTCCACGTTCTGGACACGCGACGACAGGAAGGCGCGGAAGGTGCCGCGGAGGCCCTCGCGACGGGCCTCCCGATAGCACGCGTAATCCGCGCCTCGGACGCCGTGCACGTCGCCGCTGTAGGGCTCGTTCAGGGCCGCCATGCGCAGCTGAAACGAGCAGATTATCACGCCGTACCTCAAACCACTGCCAGGTGGCTCACCATTTTCGGGTACCACTAGAAACAAGCGCAAAGTAAGTGCTAGTCGCGGGGATGGATGGCGCAACTCACGTTCGGCATATCCGCCTTCTTCGGAATGTGATTAATCAGATTACTGATTTCGAACGGGGGCCGCAGGTGTGGGCTGCTGGTGGTGGCCGGCGCAATCGCCACCAGGGATCCCAGCTGGAAGCCAGACGCGAATTGCGAATTGATTGCGGATGTTGGCGGAGATCACTCACCGCAATGTACTGCCATCCGTTATTGACGCGCACCAGAAGGGCCTGCTCGCTGATGACGTACGCCAGCGTCCCGACCGAACTCGCCGCCGTCATCTTCACCATGGCGTCCCGATCGTGGAAGGTGACAGCGCCGGGCACGATCCGAGCCCCGAGGTCTTGCTCGGACTCCATCAGCGGCAGATTACCCGTGGTTCGACCTGCAAAAATCAGACTATTGGATGCTAGAAATCGGAGATCGGCGGGCGTTTTACAGCGCCAGAGGCATAAAATATTTCATCCGCCCCAGGTGGCCCATAAAGTCTCCTAGGACACAGCGGAACATTCGCACGCGGCCAAGTTAACGATGAACAATTGCTAATTACCTGACTTCAGCTCTTTCAGCTCCCGGAGTGCTCTCAGCTCGTCCAGGCTGCTGCGAGCCGCCGCTGATTGTTGGCGCATGCAACAGTCATAGTTTCGGTTTAGTGCCTCGTATAATTTTATGCGATGGGTTAATTAAAGCGGCGTGCGCGTTACCTGGCCGGGAATTGAACGTCGCCTCGCCGAACGCTGAAGCGCCGGGTTCGCCCTTCGGCCCGGTTATCGAGACGCCCGGCGTGCCCATCGGACCTGGAGGTCCCGGCGGACCGGGCACGGGGATGTAGCGGATGGGCTCGTCGTCGCTCAAAGGTGCAGGCGCTCCCGGAGCGCCGTCTCGTCCTGGCAGACCATCTACGCCGCGCTCGCCTTTCTCGCCCTTGGCGCCCTGAAGGAGGCCGGAGCTCAAGGTACACATCAACACCATTCTTACCTCATTGCTTACGCGTCCGTCACCAGAATCGCCCTTCTCTCCTTTCGCGCCTTGCACACCTGGCGGCCCCGCCGTGCCTGGGCGACCCTAAATGTGGCAATTCATTACATCAACACATGGCGAATGGCACTGAGCCAACGTACCTTCAGATGGGTATTCTGGGCATGCAATTGGGAGCGAAGAGATTCAGAGAGTTTAACAGGCCAACGAACGTTGCTGAACACTCACCATCCAGCCCGGTAGTCCAATATCGCCGATGTCACCCGGTGGCCCAGGGGGTCCGACCTTGCCGCGACGACCTCGTCGCCCCATCTCACCCTTGTCGCCCTTCACCGTCACAATTTGAGCGTCCGAGTCGAGCACACTGATCGGCCCAGGCGGGCCGCGATCGCCGCGTTCGCCCTTCACACCCGGAGGCCCGATCGGGCCAAGGGGCCCATTGTGACCCGGCTCGCCCTTCTCGCCCGGCTGGCCTGACGCTCCGTTCATTCCGGGAACGCCGGGTATGCCAGCCGCGCCCAATTCGCCGCGTTCCCCCTTCGCGCCCTGTTCGCCCATCTCACCCTTTGGGCCCATTTGCCCGATTGCGGCATTGGCGTACTCCTTGCCACTGTATTCCAGCGGCTGGCCGGGCAATCCTGGCGGGCCCGGCGCGCCCGGATTGCCCCTCTCGCCCTTTTCGGCATTCCTGCCGTTCGCACCGGGCGTGCCCGGCAAACCGTCAATGCCCGGACTTCCTGGTTCACCCTTGGAGCCTTGCGCACCATGGTCGCCGGGGAAACCGCGATCGCCGCGCTCACCTTTGCCGCCAGCTTCTCCGCGCGTTCCCTTGGAGCCCTGCAAACCGCGTTCGCCGCGCTGACCTTGTCCGCCTGGCGCTCCTGGTTCGCCCTTAGCTCCCGGACTACCCGACCGGATTGCGCCTGCACCAAGCACAACATCCTAAATGACAGTAACATTCAGATTAGCATCGATGTCTGCAATTCGACTTGATTGCAAGCCTCAATCAGTTCAACCTTGAATGGAGTCCTCGGTTTCCAGCTCGGCTGCATTTCCCATATTGACCAACAGTGTTACTAAGAATAACCTACAGAGAAGGAATCAGTGGACTCACATCTAAATTCTCAAATTCCACTGGTCCTGGCGGACCCGGTGGGCCTGGAGACCCTATCGGGCCCGGAAGGCCATCCCGACCACTTTCGCCCTTCTGGCCTTGCATGCCCTCCGGGCCCAAAGGTCCTCGCTCGCCGCGATCGCCCTTCTCGCCTGTCGGTCCTTGAGCGCCGCGTTCTCCCAGACTTCCCGGCTGCCCGGTGATCCCAGGCGGCCCTTGCTTGCCTTCGGCACCGGCCACGCCCGGCGGTCCAGGAAGCATTTTCGGCATTAGGAACGAGTTGAGCAAACTGGTCGCGTTGCACGAACACGTACCCTACACTCAGATCAATTTGCTATCATTGTGCGAGCAGGTGAAAGGCATTCGAATATTTACCGTCCCGCTGAGCTGTTCGCCAGGAATGCCTGGTAAGCCAGGTGGTCCCGGAGGACCTGGAGGTCCGCGAATAGGTTCGCCAGGTGGCCCCTGTAGTATTGCAGTTTGCAGCACAAATACAAGCGACTAGATTGTGCGCTTACCCGTGGACCCATGTCTCCCTTTTGTCCTCGGTAGTGCGCCGGTCCTTGAGGGCCAGCAGTAGGTTCATCATCAAGCGGGTTATTACAGCACTTCTCAGTGAAACATTTGCAGCTCTTACCATTGGGCGGAGGCGGCGGCGGTGGAAAGGCCAGAAGGCCATCGCCGCTTCCTTCGACCTCGACCTCGACCTCGCGCACGATCTACAAGAAGGTCCACGAGGCGTGCCATTAGAAGAGGTGGGGAGGGAACGAAAGCAGCAGGGGTGTAAACTTATTTGGGACTAGTAGTAGTAGTCGTGCATTGAATTCAGTACTTACGTCAGTCTGCTCAATATTGGAATTAAAATCGGGAAAACCCTAAAATGAGTAGAAATAAGTGCATACGAAATAAACGCAATCAGAACAGAACAGGTGAGAGTAACGATAATGGCGGAGAACCAGGTCCCAGAGGAGTCTTCCGATTCCCATTTCTGGCAGCAGCTTAGGCTTTACCTTGAACGTAGTCTCGCATTGCTTATCGGCCATATTGGGATCATCATAAATTTTCAGTTGATCCATAGCGCCCTTGAGCGAAGAACGAAAGAGTTAACAATCGGATTTGATGACAATTTCTGCACTTGGGTGAGCCGAAATCTTCTCCTTCAACTCCTGCTCCTGCTTATGACAACGCCATTTTCTCCCTAACATTTCCAATCTCATATTCATTTATAGATTCTAATGAAAACTGTTTAAACTGATTTGAAATTTGAATGCTATAAAGCAGTGATTCCCAAAGTGGTCCATATGGACCTCTAGGGGTCCATGACAACCTTCAAGGGGTCTACGTCAGCGAAAAAAAATTTGGGGGTTCATGAAATGAAAATGAGGGACCACGATAGTGGATCTCAACACATACACTGTACTTACTGTAGTACTGTACTGTAGTACTGTAGTACTTATTTATTTACATCAGTGATTCCCAAAGTGGTCGATATCGACCCCAGGAGGTCGATTTTGACTTGCAGGGGGTCAAC
>JAOEHK010030316.1:0-25125 GCA_025447835.1 Labidoglobus nevermanni | reverse complement strand
GACACTGTGTTGTCGAAACGCGTTGCATAGCAACTACAAAGACTTTTAAACTCGACTTCTGCAAATTCGTTTGCTTTGCGTAGAAACTCCTCTATGTATATTGTGTTTGTGTTTGCATTTTGTTTCTAATACTTTACATATCTGTTTAGCTTGAGAAATTGGGCATGCGCCTTGGTGACGGGTTTTGGCAATGCAATTCTGTGCACGCTGAGAATGTTCCTGAATGTAATGAGATTCCTCTTCCCCTTGAACCCCCTAGTATACCCACTAAAAACGGTTTTAGTTTGAAAATCATGCGTATCCCAACAACATCCATTGTTAAGTCCATCATTGACGACTGCGACCATTTGTACAATCCCAAAGTTTATCAGCGGCGCATGTTTACGCTGAACGGGGTCGTCAAACACTACCCGCATCAGATACCCAAAGTAAACGATAGCTTCCTATATCCGCAAAACAAGTTGAAGTTGTGGGACACGTCAATTGCATGCCTATCGGATGATTCCTATTCTATTAATTCCTACTCATCTTGTTCTAATGCTGGGGTGAGTCCAAAGTCCAATTATTTGCTTAATTTGCGCTGGCTTAGCTTCACAAATGTTGAATGCGCAACTAAAGGGTGTACCTGCTTCTAGTTCGAACTCAAAGAGAAACGAAGACGCGAAGACGAAGCCGAGGCCGCTGAGCGTGCCAAACACGAAGCCGAAGAAGAAGCGCGCAGGAAGGAAGCGGAAGCTGCGCGTGCAGCGCGATCTCCCGAAGATCGGCCAGACGCAGCCTCTCCACAGGATGATCGACCAGGTGAGCACACGCCTTTGTCTTCGTCCATCACGCATTTCCGATGTGAAGCGCAAACCGGCAACAAGTCGACAACAAGGACGCACACATTGAGAGCTAAATTGTTGCAAAATTTCGATTGTCTCACGCAATGCCGACTTTTAACAACTAATTATTTGCAAGCTGCCATTACTGCACATCGGGTTTCCTTAAAAACGGAGCCCTCGGGTGAAGGTAAACCAAAAGGTGGTGTTTGAGATTCATTTCATCTACTTATTGGCTCATTGAACTAATTCCACTTGGACAATCATGGTGATGGCTCCTATTTCTCCACACATGCCCACAGCTTGCATTTTGCTTGGATCTCTTCGCTGCTTTTAAATGGGGTCGTGGGTTCGCAGATCGGTGAAGCGGGAAGGAGAAGGATAAATACTAATTATCCGCATGTTTTATTGATATTTAGCGGTAGCAATAGAGCATGTGCATGCAGAAAGTCCGAGGACACAACGAATTACTACAGGGGAACAGGTAGTCAACACAGCACCTAAACCATCTCCTATGAAACCACCTAGGCCCCAAACTAGCCAGCCAGAGATGCGGCCGAGTGAGTATGCCCTCTAATAGCACTATTCAGGGTAGAGAAAGTTTGCTGCAAGATGCGCGTGCATGCGAATGGGGTGCATGTCGTATTGTTGCTGTACTTTGAATAGTCCTGTTTGATAATTGTTTGCTGATGAATTTTGTGTGCTTGATTTTGTTGCGAAGCGTCCTCTCGTTCTGCGGGTACTTTAGAAAAAGAGCGCCGCAAGGATCGGTCTCGTAGTAAGTCGCCGTTCCGGAGCTTTCGCTGGAAGAAGAGCACCCCGAAAATGCATTCGGGACATCATAGCGATGACGATGCGCAATCAGGTAGCAAATCAGTGTACACACACGTCTCATCTAACCAGCAACAAAACACAGCGTTTCTCTACACCCAGTAATCTAATCAACGACGATTGTGATCTGGCCTTTCCTATTCCAAACGCCCCTGCGATCTGCAGCCGGAGTCAAATACGAGCCACCACTCTGACTCTTCATAATAATTGTTCTCTTTTCGTATTTGATCTTGTCAGTGCATTTGTTAGTGTAGCGCATTCAGTACTTTCTCAATGTCTAATTATGGCTACGACATGATTGGGATTCATGTTTGCTTGGCGAACTTTGCAATTTCTTCGGGGCGGCGTGCTCCTTGCTGGGCGCCTAATGCGGCCTTTTCGTGTTTAGAACGAAGTCCCGGCGACGATGAGGTCACTGCTGAAGGCACCCTAGTTCGCAAGCACGAATGGGAAAGCACCACCAGCAAGGCCACCAATCGGTCGTGGGATAAGGTCTATTCCGTGCTACGTGGCAGCCACTTGCATTTCTACAAGGACTCCAAAACGGCAAAGAGCACTCCGGATCAAACCTTCAAAGGCGAAACTCCATTGGGTGTCCGGGGAGCAATTGCGTCCGTTGCATCTGATTACAAGAAGAAGAAACACGTTTTCCGCCTAAAGTAAGTGCAACACCTTATTTTCAGGGTGCAGAGCTAGTCGAATACCGCCCCTCACAGGTGACAATGACCTATTACAGTTCTTTTTTTTGTTGCGCCGGGATCGGTCTTCCTACGGTTCCCCCAACCTCAGTCCTTTCGGCCCTTTTGTGCTATCCCACCCTTAATCCCCTAGTCTTCTCATGTCTTCGTAGAAGCACATGAGCTCATCTCAGGGCAGTTTAGCCATCTCAGCGTGGGTCAGTGCCTCCTTCCCTAAGGTTGCCTTCCGTTGCACCCTTAGTGCGATGCACTCGCCCACTATGTGCTGATGAGTTTCATCCTCTTCTAAGCAGTACCTGCATATCGGTTCTTCGCAAAGTCCCATCATGGCTAGGTGCTTATTGAGCGCGCAGTGGCCCATGATGAACCCTACGAGTTCTCTAAGACTTGCACGTCCCCACGAGAGAGCAAGTCGATTGGAGGTGCTTGACAGCTTACTCCCCAGGAAAATCTTGGTGCTCGTTCCCATTCCTCCTCTGTTTCTGATGTACAGTCCTACTATGGTCCGAAGTGAATGAGTATGCTGGCTCTCTTCCGGCTGAGTGGGTAGTCTGCCAGAAGACTTGCCGAAGATTTCCATCTCTTTTTGTACAGTGTGGCAGTACGATTGGTAAGGTGGGTTTTAAGGGACGCGACACTCAACCCCACCTTAGCCAGGGCATCAGACCCTGTTAGTGTTAACAAAGCAGTTGAGATTCGATGTTGCCTCGAGTACGAGTCTTGAGTTCGTGATACAGCGATTCAAGTCACGTATAGCAGATCTGCTGTCACTCATGATGGTAACAACCTGGTTAGTTAGGGTTTACTGCCTCATTGATGGCAGCTAGTTCAGCTTGGAGTACCGTAACCATGGGGTGTAGCGGTACAGCCAAATGAATTCAGCCGAATTAATTCAAGTTGCTACCTCATTTGCTAGATTGGAAAGCGGAGCTGAGTTCTTGTTCCAAGCTCACGACGACGCTGATATGAATAATTGGATCGCACGAATAACGGCCGTCCAGGAGTCCGATTCCGCTGGGCCATCACGAAGTCAAACATTACCAGCATCTGCACAAAAAGACGACGCGAAGAGGCGCAGCTTCTTCACACTAAAGAAGAAGTAAGTATATGAAGATTGAATTCGTTGGCATTACTGATTCTTTGTTTATAGTTAAATGAATATTCTGGGGGCGCCAAGATGAGTAAACGGAAGCAGTTAAACAAGAATTATAGGAGACAACAAATATTTAAGAGATAAGATATATTAAAAGTTGCTTTTAGCTCGCCCAGATTACCTTCGTTGGAATAGGGCATTAAAATACAAACAAATTACAAATAATTCTAATTAATATATTCACGTTCTATTTTCTATATTATTTTTTAGTGGTGTAAGCAGAACTCCTTACTTGAATTGGTCGGAATATAATTTTATGTAATCGCACAGCAAGATAGGAAGATGACAGACGCGTTCAGCTAACAGGTGGGTGATTGTGGGTGATGGGGATGTGAAGCACTAATGCTAAATGCTGCTAAAGAATTGAATTATGTGATTATGTGAAGATTGTATTAGAAGCAAACCGTACACGTACACATTTTACTGATATGACACTTTCATATTGTTGTAATAAGATTATCGATAACATAGTAATTGTTCTTACAAATGGTAACGAAGGTACTGCTACTACACAACCTATTCAACCTTCAACTTTCGATATTGCGATAAATTAGATAATACCAAAAGCAGAAGGCTTGCGCTTGCTATGCTGCCAATACAATTCATGTTTGTTCACAGCCGTTTGGTCTCTTTCGCCTACCCCTTTCAATTCGTCTCGCCCGATTATATTCATTTCATTCGGTGTATTCTATATTTTCAATAAAGCTGGAATGCCTATGTTTACAAAAAAAACAATCCTTTCATTCCTCATTTGTTTTACTCGATTCTTCTTAGATTTGAGAACGAATTTTAGGAGCATGGAAGGATCCCGAATGCTGCGAGGTCGATGGATTATAATTATAGTAAGTACAAAAGTATATAGTAAGTATAATTTGGCGAGGGAATTTTAATTAAACGGAGCCAACGTTCAATAATTATCGTAATTCCCTAGCGATAGGTTCTGATTTCGTAAAATTACAATGAACAACTAAATTTAAACCTTTGAAATGAAGGTCCATATAGCAAACTCCATTAAAAAGCTGAGCAGGCACAGCTTTGATTCCAGTGTGGTCTGGACTGACATTGGACCACCTGGCGTGCAACAATAATGACCATGGCCATGAAGGTATCGGGGGGAAGCGGACCGTGTTTCGAGAAAGGCACCCGCTATCCCTATATTTGAGCCCTTCCCTACCTGCGGCCTATCACGAAAATAAAATGGCCTTTACACCTCTCCTATTTTCGTTACTGGGGATCAGCCCCTTTTATCCTTCTTCCTCCCGTCTCATAACATTTTGGTGACTTCCTTCCACTGTTTAATGTTCCCAGTCTCTCAAAGTTATCTATTCCCGCCGCCTTAAGATCATTTCTAACTTGGTTGATCCACTCAGTCCTTGGGCTTCCTCTTGCCATGGGTTCCGGCTCCCATTGTAATATATCATAGATTGCTTTTACATATTTGTCCTAACCAGCCACTCTTCTTTTTAACTATATCCTCTTGTATTTCCTCATTTATTTTCCGATTTGTCCTTAACCTGATCCATTGTCCTTATGTGTTCTTTACTTTGACTGGTCCCAGCAGTGCCCATAGGTTCCTCCTTTCGATCTTTCTCATATTCTCTCATTGTGTTTATGTCATGCTTATTGTTTTGGTCGCATCGGCATGCTGTAGATTTTCAGCTTTATGTTTTTGTTCCGTATCTTGTTCATAAGGATACTTCTCTGACTATTTAGTATCACGCTTCCCGCCATCTATCACGATAATACAGGAGGAAATATATTAGCATATATAAACATAGGAACACAGATGCAAAATGCCTAATGGCAGAATGCAAAAAACTTCAAAACAAAACTAAGAGGCCGTACAAGGAGGATTTACAATGGGGCCAAATAGTAGCGCGTTGGTTACGCATATGGATGAGGAACAGTTTGATGCTTTCAGACAATTGCAACGCCTCCAAGGATCCTACTGAATTTTCTTCAGGAAATTCAGCAGGAGTCACTTGGATTCTAAATTTGAGGGCCATAGTAGAGTAGGCCTTTTAGGCTTCAGTACTCGAGCCAAAAGTTGCCCGTGGACCATCCTTCTAATAAAAATTAACACAATAGATTGAAAGCAAGCATGTTAATATAATTGCTACTACTTTTAAGTTCCATTCGAATTTCGAACAGTTAATTAGCATTATTATTATACTAATTATTGCAAATAAAATGTAAAATCAGTGGTTTTTGTCAAGTTTTGTCTCCATTAAGCACGTGTAACTATCATGTTAATAAATTCCCAACGATGGCGTTACTATCCAATTTAGGAAGGACGTCTCCGCAGGATAATATGCATCGATCGATACGCGTCCTTGATATCCTTGGAGTTCCAGTTTAACCTGCTGCATGCAAAGCTAGAGCACAGCAAGAATAAATAGCAACAAATAGAAACCCGACGAATACCCATTCGCTGTTCAATTGAGATTATTCTAGACGTCGTCTTTTTTAAAGGTTTGAAAAGCTCAGGAGGGGTAAAGGGCACCAGCATATTTGGCGAACGATTGCAAGGCGTAATTAAGGATCGGTTAAGGCAAAAAGGTCGCAAGGAGGACGGCAGGACGCTTTGCAAAGTGTACCCGAGTCCGGGCTCGGCCCGTAGTGTGTGGGCCTTGCCACAGACCTCTTGCAGCATGGTCGCCGACACTGACCATCCGGCAGCAGCCGTAACGCGCGATTCCAATCTGTCGGAGGCCGACATCGCTGACCAGACGCAGAAGAGCATCTTCGATGTTGTTAAAATGGGGTAAACCTCGCGTTTATTTCAATGAATAGAGTTACACATGTTAAGTTCCACTTTTCGATTCCTCTTCCTCCTTCCTCAATCTTTCTTCGAGCTTCTTACACTCCTCGCTCTTTTCGTTTTCTTTTTGATACTCGCATTTTAACTTTTTGAGAAGATCTGCATTCTGAAAACAACATTTTCTTTGAATTCGTTCATAATTTCGCTTTCACTGCATTTACTTTTCGACGAAAATAGTCCTGCTCCAGAGCTACCCTCCGATCTTCGAGAACTTTATGTTTATCATCTCCATTCGTATAGCATCTGATTCTCTCCGTCATGAACTGCAGATTCATTCTGGATCTCACGCATTTGGTATTCATTGCACAATTACGTCCAATTTTTTTGAAAGCTAATAAAACAAAAGATGTCCGGCATCATTTCCAAGGCACGCTTTCCTGATGCAGGGAGGTGTCTGACATCGAGGACCTCGTGGAGAGACTTGGGACTCAAATTCTACGCGCCCGAGATGAATGGGGCTACACGCCATCGCATTGGGCATCCTTGGAGGGGAACGTGGAGATAATGCGGTACCTCGTCGACCGCGGGGCGCCCGTTGACTTGAGTTGCCTGGGCACGCAGGGGCCGCGCCCCATTCATTGGGCGTGTCGCAAGGGGCACGCCGCTGTCGTTCAGGTTCTGCTGCAAGCCGGCGTGGCCGTGAACGCTGCCGACTTTAAGGGCCTCACTCCCTTGATGACAGCTTCCATGTTCGGGCGCACGGCCACAGCGGCGTTCCTCCTGGGTATGGGCGCTATGAACCAATTGGTGGACATCAATGGCGACACTGCCCTTCACTGGGCTGCGTACAAGGGTCACGCCGACGTGATTCGCCTGCTCACGTATTCGGGCGCCGATTTGCAACAGCCCGACCACTTCGGGTCCACACCCTTGCACTTGGCTTGTCTGTCTGGGAACGTGGCCTGCGTCAAAATACTCTGCGAGAAAGTACGCGGTTGATGGTTCTCCTCGCTGGCCAGAGCGCCCAGCAATGTACTGTTTTCTGATTACCCCGCAGAGCAATATTAATCTGCAACCGCTGGACAAGAACGACAAGACCCCGCTTATGCTGGCCCAGAGTCACCGCCACAGCGACATCGTGCAGGTGCTTCAGATGGAGAGCAAACGGCGCAGCACCTGGTTCCCCCCAGTCAATGAGCTATGGGGTCTGATCTTCGGCCGCGCTGGCAACTCCAAGTTACCGCTCTTGTTCTTCATGGTATCGGTCCTGCTATGGGGCTATCCCATGTACGTCCTCCGCGTGGTCCCCGTCACCTGGAACCATTTACGCGGCTCGCATTACTGCTTCATCTACTGGAACGTCGTCATGTGGGTGTGCTGGATCGTCGCCAATCGCAAGGATCCCGGCTACGTGTCCATGAGCTCCGAATCGTACTATCGCGCCATCAAGCAGATTCCGTACTTCGACAAGTGGAAGAAGCGCAACGCGATTCTGAATCGCCTCTGCCACACCTGCCGGTGTTTGCGACCCCTGCGCGCCAAGCACTGCCGCATCTGCAATCGCTGCGTGACCTACTTCGATCACCATTGTCCCTTCATCTACAATTGCGTGGGCCTTCGCAATCGCACCTGGTTCTTTCTGTTCGTTATGAGCGTGGCGATCAATTGCTCGATAACGATCTACTTCGCCACCTACTGCATTGCCATCCAAGGCTTCGGCTTCCTGTACCTCCTCGGCCTGCTGGAAGCGTTCTTCTTCTCGGGCCTGGGCTGGATCCTGACGTGCACCTCTGTCCTGCATGCCTGCATGAATCTGACCACCAACGAGATGTTCAACTACAAGCGCTATTCGTATCTCCGCGACAAGCGCGGCCGCTATTTCAATCCGTTCTCGCGCGGCCCGATTCTCAATCTCATCGAGTTCTTCTTCTGCACTCCCGAAGAGTTCGATGATGACTACTACGAGTACATTTGATACTTGAACGCTAACTGCAACTTGCACTAATTGCCTTACTTTTCTACGAGCATCGCATCGAATTGTGATATGTTTACTTCCAGTTCTGAGTCTGGGCGATCGTCTTACCTGGACCAACCAAGTCCAACGACATTGGCGAAATAACAGTAGTCTGCTTATTGCACAATTGAAACCGCAAGTACTTCGAAGGATTTCCTGATTCTGTCTGTAACTAACTGTACTGCTGATTGCGAATAAATTGTTGTCGCAACATAATGATAACGAGTTGTGACAAACAACAACAATTTCTGGATGGAAAGCGTATAAAAGCGCAAAGGGGCTTCCTGAATTACATTCACAGGCCTCACGATGTATCAGGCAGATCTATATACGCAATTCAATGATTTGCAGCGTCGCGACGTTAAGAAGGTGTTGCGCAACTCGCTGAAGTTGATGCGGTGGAGCAAGGATGCGAAGGACTCGATCGTCGATTTGGGATGTGGCAGTGGTGACATGACCAGAGGCGTTCTGCTCAAGCAGATCCCCTCGTTCAATCGGATGGTCGGCATTGACGTCTCCAGGGAAATGTTGGACTTCGCCAAATTGCGCAACTCCCATGCGAAGATCGAATACGTGCAGATGGATCTGGGCAGCAAGGACGAAGTTCCGGCTCAGTGTGCCGCACAGTTCGACCACGCTTTCGCCTTCCACGTGTTCCACTGGATTAAGAATCAAAAGTAGGTGTATTCATTAAGTAATTTAGTTGATTGAACACTGAACAACTTTTCCATCGTGATTAGACAGTTGTTTCGAAATGTTTTCGATATGCTGAAAGTCGGCGGCGATTTGTTGTCCTTGTTCGTCCTGCAGACGGACTTAATGGTCATCTATGAGCAATTGGCTATGACCAGGAAATGGAGTCCGTTCATGCGCAACGTGCACGATGTGTTTCCGTACCAGAATTGTCCGGATCCGGTGAAGAGCGTCGAATCCATCATTGAGCAAACGGGATTCTCGCATGTGATCAAGGTGGAGAAATCCTACTTCATGTACGATAGCATTGATGACTTCAAAGGTATGCCGCCCTCTAAATAAGCACGGGGAATACCCCGGCTATTTCCCATACAGCAGGGAATACCTGTGGGTATGCCACCGCCGGATTCTAGAATTCACCGAGCTTCTCCGTTACGTTACGTTACTATCCTTAACGGTGGTTAAGCGCGGGAAAACCCTAGTGGTCGTTGCCCACTACATGAACATCAGGTATTCCCTGTTCTTGCCCGTTCTGCGTCCCGACGCCCTTGGGTATGCCGTACCTGGTCTAGGGGTACGGGATATGGCACGTTCCACCTGTGAACTGTATCATACCAATTATCAACATTTTTCCGCCCTCTAAATAAGATATACATGTAAAATATGCACAATTCTAAAAAGTTACCTCGATTACTACTTGTGTAGCCATACTTGACCGTATTTATGCCCAAGTGACGGACACGCACGGGGAATGCTCATCTTCGAGTGACCTCCGGTATACCCCGTGCTTGTCCGCCATCACTGTCTTTGGGTACGGCGTCTGGAATATTCCACCTATGAACTGTATCTTACCAATTATCCACATTTGGCTGCCCAGTGCGCCCCGCACCCAACGCACCCCCCACGCTACGTTATTGAATCCGAGGAGCACCCTTTTCATCCGTCTATTCAATCTTGTTTCAGTTTCAATGGAAGTCATTATGCCGTTTTTGAAAAATATCCCGCTTCAACAACACGAGGAATTCATGGAAGATTTCATGCAATTTGCTGCCGATTTGAATTTCTTTTCCAACCCCATTGCGACCAACGGAAAAGTATTTCTGCCCTATGATTTAGCAGTATTGTATGCTCGTAAACCGGATTGGTAGCAATTTATTAACAATTAACAATTGAAATAATAAGCATCATTTATGCAAGGGTAGGCATAGAACAATATTATTACAGAAAATACATATTTTCAGTTCAAAATGATTACTACCCGGATTATTAATAATAAGCACACGTGTAAACGTTTACACGCTTTATTGAGCATGAATATACAAAAATTGCGAATTGTCAAAGATCCTTTATGACCTATGTTCATGTATTTTTAAATAAAATATATATTTCTTGTTAATGGCTAATGAACACAACAATTTCAACGCAATAATTACGTCGTTTATCAATATTGCTTGGAAAGCCAAGCAGCGAAAAGTTAATTTATATAATGACGAATAGCACAAACGCACGAGGCGATATTTGTTAGTTGTAATAAACTTAACTGCTCCTTGACAACGGCCGGTAAATTTATGGGAGTAATTTTCAAATCGAAATATATTATCAGTTAGTTACAAGGACAATTATTGAAATGCATGTGAAAATGTAGCAGTTGCAAATTAATGTGAATTTAGAGCAATTTTCTAAATCTATTTGCATATTGGTCAAAGCATGATTGCAGCATCCGCATTCTGAAAATCAATAAATTATTGACCTACAAGGTTGTACTTTCTGGCAAATTTATTTTATTTGAAAATTTGAATTATTTAATCAATAACTTTCGAAACATTTAGTCATGCTGATGATTTACGATTACCAAATTTGCACTAAATGTTTATCAAAACAATACATATATTCTAAATTCTAAAATCTGGACCATATGAATAGAGGCTTAGTAACGTAGCGTGCGGGGTGCGCTGGGTGTGGGCCGCACCTGGCGCCATATTTAGAGGGCGGCAAAATGTTGATAATCGGTATGATTCATAGGTGGAACATACCCGTAGACCAAGGACGGCCAACTTAAATAAACTAGCAGGCTACTTTTAAAATATATCAATACTCCTCGGGACAAGGACGGAGTATAGAATTCCCCGAGCTTGTCCATTGCTGATATTCTCTTAATAGAAAGCCCAGGCTATCCCTGATGCTGTAAACGCACAGGAAAAGCCTTGGTGCTCCTTACCCACTACATAAACGTGGAGTATTTCTCGTCCTTGTTCGTTCCGCGGTCCTTGAGTTGGTCGTCCCTGCCAAGGGACCAGAGGTTTCCAAAGTGGGAGGCCTGCAGTTAAGTGCAAGGGGAGGCAGCAAAGAATAAATACATATAAATAATATAGCATTTTTATTGCATTGTTATATAATTGATATCATTGTGGGAGTCATAAAATAATATTCTTCTATAAGGGGAGGCATAGTTGTCTAGAGTTTGGAAAGAACTAGCGGTCTAGCACGAGGGAATACCCGGAGTCCCGTGACTCGAAGAGGAGTATTCCCCCTGTATTTGACATGGCAACAACTTATTTACGCCATTGAAGATTCTCCTTTATGAATTATTGCTGGGCATTTGAATTCAACTAATTTCTTTACAAATTCGGAAATGCAAACTGGCTATTACTAGATTGACGGTCCAGTTGCAATAATTGGTTTATTTTTTTGGACTGACAAAGATGTTGAGTTACTCCCTGTGGTGTGCGAATAGGAGCAATTTGCATTGGCGAATGTTAATAACGCACGCAGTAACTAATTAAGCAGTCAATGTTAGTAATTATTTATACGATTTTCACATGCTTGGACTACCCGGGCAGCATTATCAGGAATATAAAGGCAGGCAGACAATCGCAGATTCAATGAACGTGACAATCGAGATCATGAATAAACCAGAGATGTATTCCCGTGTCAACGATTTGCAACGTAGAGACGTTCAGAAAGTGGTGCAGAATTCGATAAAGTTGATGCACTTTAAAGAATCGGACGTCATTGCGGATATGGGCTGTGGCAGTGGAGATGTGACGAGGGAAATTCTTCTGAAACAGATTCCCATGCTGAAGAGTATCGTTGCCGTTGACATATCCAAAGAAATGCTCAAGTTTGCCACCTCGCAGAATGGTCATCCGCAGATCAGCTACGCACAGTTAGATATCAGTTGCAAAGATTCAGTTGCAAACTTTAGATCACAATTCGATCATGCCTTCTCATTCCACGTCTTTCATTGGATCATGAATCAAGAGTAAGTGTTGTTTCAAATTAATTTCGATGCATTCGTTGTCCTCTACATTAATCCATACTTGAACTTCTTTCAGACAACTATTCCATAATGTTTTCAAACTGCTAAAGCCCGGTGGCGATATGCTCTCGTTATTAATACTCAAATGTGATTTGAAGACTGTATTTCGACGATTAATGGATAGCAGCAAATGGAACCAATACATGACCAACGTGAAAGATTTTGTGTTTCCCTACCAGGAGAGCCAGAATCCGTTGAAAGATTTGGAGGATATGGTTGAACAAGCGGGATTCGCGCATATAATCAAGACAGAAGAATACTCTTACATCTATAACAGTGTAGAGAAGTTTACTAGTGTGTTATAGATTGGCGATTTATGAAACTGTTTTTAAAGCAAATTTTCTGTTCCAGATTCAATGGAACCTGTCATGCCATTCATGGAAAACATTCCATCGGAACGACGCGCTGAATTCATGGACGATTTGGTGCAATTCGCTGCAGATTGTAACTTTATTGCAACTCCAATTACACCCGACAGCAAAGTTGTTTTGCCCTATCTAACTGCAGTAATGTATCTCAGAAAACCATATGAATAGAAAGATGAGCATGGAACCGTAGAGATAAAAAAGGCAATTTGTCAATTTATAGTAATGCGGGCACCGCTTTCTAGTGGCCAAAGCTCTGTAGTTTTTCATTAATAAAATACTAAATGGATTTCCTTACTACCTGCCCACTTTTACTGTTGCTGCGATAACAGAATTGTATACCCCACTTAAAATTATTTTCAATATTCACAGATCCTTCGCTATTTTGAGAGAACATTGTTTATTTGTTTAACTTCAGTAGCGTAGCGAAGCGAATGGAGGGGCTGGGCGGCACATTTAGAGGGCGGCATAATGTTGATATATGAGTATTACCCGTCACTTGAACATAACTACTCTCAATTAGGGCTAAGAAGATAAAAAGTTGGGCACGGGCCCTGAGGGGATATCTAACCTGGTAGCTAAACCTAATTAAGTCGGTAACGGGCTCGAGATTTCGAAAATGGCTGGGTTAGAGTGACCCACCACTGAAGCGCTGAGCCTATTCGCTAGTTTGTCACGAAGTTCTGTAAGGGGGGTCAGTCCGAATTCACGGAACATAGTAAGGAGCATTAACGATGGTCCGCCGGTAGTGCCGGGTTCGATTCCCGGTCCAAGTCAACTTTTCGATGAACATTTAACACTTTTGAGCATTTATAATCGTTAACATTTGGAGTATCAGTCTTTCATTCGGATATTCATTCTGCACTGCAAAAATTAATAGGGGCCCCATGGTTAGAATTCACTTACAGGCCCCAAAAATGAAGTTACGCCACTGCCGTAGTTGCTTAGCGATTGCAAATGGATTTTTTCCACAAAATGAATGCCCTTGAAATGAGACAATTTACAACAGCGCCATACGTGTTTATTGTTAACTATAGGTATCGTGGCTATTATTTAAATAGAGCGTATTATTGTGAAATTTGAAAGCATTTAATTTAACATGGTAATGGGTTAACCATGTAGAATGTTACGAAATTATGGTCAAATTGATTATATTCACGAAAACGTTTCCCAGCTTTATCATTAATACATGTATTAAGGGGGATATCACTTGACAGATCCTTTACCAATCCATTCTAATCTATTGTTAGAATTATTGATACATCTAAAGAAAGAATGATAGGAGTAGTGGATGAAATCTAAGTGAAATCTAAGATACGTTGTCTTCATTCTTTCTAAATTTGTCAGGAAAAACCTCCAAATGGGGCCAAAATAACTATAGATGTTTGTCTGTATATTAGAAATATGCGAATCCGCTAAAAGATCCAGAAAGTATGATTGAAAACGCCAGATTTACATATATAATTAAATCCAAGTAAACATCTATCGTCTTCTCATAAAATCGATGTAATTCAGAGAAAAAAAAGTTGCATTAGTTTTTGGTATTTGAAAATGAAAGAAGTGAAACTAATTAAACTCAACATTGACTAAATTTGCCATCATTTGAACTGTCAACGTTAAAGTCTAAAGGAACTAAATTTAATGATGGAATTATCCTTAATTCTCCCAAAACCATAAGTTCATTGATAACTTTTACAAAACATCAATGTACTTTCATAAGCTAAAGTCATAAAATTGTTTGCTGAGACAATAATGTAAACCTGACAATTTGCGATAACTCTTAAATAAATGTAGGTAAATTCCTTGTATTCCTTTGTATAAGATCATAGCGGAACCTTGGACTAATACAGAAAGACAGTTTGACGTGTTCCCCGTCTAAATGCCGACACCCCTCAACGCCACACTGAATTCTTCAAATATACCGATTGGATCTTTGATTATACCACTATTAGCACAACTTTGCCTTAAAAAAGTCTTGTTAAAATTAATCATAGTCAAAATTGCATTTATTTATATCCTAGAAGCATTAACAGAAGATTTAAAAATTCTCCAAATTACTTGTTATCAAGGAATCCAATTATTTGCCAGCCTGGATTGTAATGTTCGAAATTATTTAGTGGTAGAGATTTGATTATGAACTGCGCTTCCTTTGAAGCGATATTTAGGAGCAATTAACTTGATAACGTAATAGTGAGTGAACATTACCGCTGCAACACGTGTAGGGACATATCGAAGCTATATATACTGATGATGATTGTTAAAGATTACCAAAATTCATTTCGTTACTAATAAACCACGGTCATGTACAAAGCAGAGTTGTACTCCCGCTGCAACAATTTGCAGCGACGTGATGTTCAGAACTTGTTGCGTAATGCGATCAAATTGATGAAGTTTGATAATTCGGACGTAATTGTGGATCTGGGGTGTGGGAACGGAGACGTGACCAGCGGGATTCTTCTGCAGGAGATTCCCTCGTTCAAGCGTCTTGTTGGTGTTGATATCTCCAGCGAAATGCTGCAATTCGCCAAGGCGCACAACACGCATCCAAAGATCAACTACGTTCGGATGGATCTCAGTGAACCGCAAGTTTCACCCAAGTTTCCCTCATCCTTCGATCATGCCTTCGCCTTTTTCTTGATCCACTGGATCGAGAATCAGGAGTGAGCTATTCAAATGAATGTGTATTTATTTATTATTCTTTACTTTCCGACCATTATCTTTCTAGACAATTATTCAACAATATCTTCCAAATGCTGAAGCCCGGTGGCGATTTTCTGGCTATATGCATTCTGAAATGCGATTTAAAGCATATCTTTCACCGCATGATCAATCATCGCAAATGGATTCAGTTCATGTCCAACGTCTCCGACGTCCCGTTTCCGTACCAGGGCAGTCCGAATCCGGCGAACCATTTGGAGCACATTGTTGAACAAGCCGGATTCGCGCATTTGATAAAGACAGAAGAGCATTGTTATGTCTACGACAATCTGGAGGACTTTAAAAGTTTGTTCCACTTGCATGCAATCTTCGTCCTTCTTCAGTTAAAATATTCTGTTTCAGTTTCAATGGAATCCGTTATGCCGTTTATTAAAAATGTTCCTGTTGATCGATACCCTGAATTCATGAATGATTTGATTCAAATCACTAATGACTTCAACTTAATTTCCACACCAATTACGCCCCAAAGCAAAGTTATCCTCCCATATGTCACCGCTCTGATGTATCTGCGAAAACCCTATCTGTAAACCCATGAATATGAAGGAGTGAGACCTAGATTACAATTTATGCATTTTGTTGGCCTCAAAGTCCGTACCTTTTAAAATATACAAAACCCATGATCTCCTCAAACTGATAGATTATTCACCAGTAGTTGACTTTTCTATAATATGAATGATAATAGCACTCTGTGAACATTTGACCCGGAAGTCAGGTCAGGAATGCAGGAATATAATAAAAATGCTAGAAGCAAAGGTGTTGGGTTCTGAAATAGTGATAACGTTGATTACCTCATTCTGTACATTACGCTATTCATAAGTATTACATCAAAGATGAGTTGGGCAATTATGAGGCTAGAGAAGGCCTCGCTGGAACACTTTTTTAGGCAGTGTTTATGGTGGCCACTAGTAAATTGTTTTATTGCATGCGGCAACCTGCTGGACGAGTGAATGTTGCGAGGTCCTTCGGTGTCGTTGCCCTCTCTTCGTGGTGGCCTATTTTTTGTCAACGTTTTAAGAAGTCCGCTTGCGCGCGCTAATGACGCGATCGGCCTCCAATTGGATCTGGGATGCACCTAGAGAAAAGAGAAATTTCGTTATCTTAACGACGTAAGGACAACTTTCTATTACAGCCGTATGCGTCCTTGAGGCGTCGTTGTGGACCGCGTGGGCTGTGGAAGCGTCACCGAGTTTAAAGGGTCAGGGGCACGTGGACAATGCGCGCTGCTAAACATGGCATTAGGCTAGGTCAAAAGTGCGCCTTCCTGTTCTAGTCCGCGTGTCCGCGATGCCAAAACGCCGACAAACGCCCAAGGTATTCCGGTGTACCCTAGGTAAGTTATAATGATGGCTGTTTGGGTGAAATTAGTGACACGACCTTTCCCTCGTCTCGGTGATTTGTGGGCAGCTATGGCCAGCTATGGCGCAGCAGCCGGCCGAGGGGAAATTAGGTATGCGACGACGAAGGCAACGGCCGAAAAGTACCCTGACCAGACACAATTGGCTTCTTCTTATTGTGATACCGCGCGCCTTTCGATGGCCCATGGGCAGTTTGGCGCACTCGAGCGCTGGTGAGCTTCTTGTCGGCGACGACATGGAAAAAGAAGCAAGCGGATGGCAGCACCTCGCTTCGGCGTTTTCGGGTTTCGGGTTTGTTGACCGCAGTGGATCGTCACGTGTTTTGGTCTCGTTCCACGTCGGGGTTCACAAATACGAAAATGTTGTAGTGGTCAGTAAATTAAGCAAGACTGGCGGTTGCATCCACTGCGCTGCGCCAATCGATAAATTCCTGCAAAATGTCTCCTTGTTCGTCCAACTGCGGCCTTTAATGGAATGGCGGATTTTCGGAAATCCCTCCAGCCCCTGCCCGCCTCGCTCCGCGCGCGCCCGAAATCTTTTATTCATACCATAAATTTGCGCCTGAATAGTTGAATAGCGGCACCGTCCGTTTGTTAATGCAATGTTTCCAGTTATTTATAGTTTTGTTTGCCGCATCTTCAGCGAAGCCATTCATCGGGCACAGCGCAGGAGGCTTGACCTGCAGCCACCTACTGCATTCTAAGCATGCTTGGCAATTGTGCAATCTTGCTATCAGCGCATTTCGGACATGGTCCAAGCGATGGGCCTCGATGGAGCGCCGCCTCCCTCCTGTCCCACCACGTGCGGACACCTACGGCGGCTGGAGTGGCTCCGAGGCGTCCCAGATGCACGCCGGCGAGATGCATCCGGAGAAAAGTGCACTATAAAAGGCGCGTGGTCCTCGAAGATGAGGTGCAGTGCGACTGGCTCGGCGCGCCCAAGGTCCTTGCAATATGAACCAAGCGATTCTCTACTCCAAGTACAACTCCCTGCAGAAGAACGACGTCAACTTTGCGCTGGACCAGTATGCGCACCTCATCCGATGGCAGGACGAGCAGTGCATCCTGGACGTGGGCTGCGGCTCCGGCGACGTCACCATCAAGCTGCTGCTGCCGCGCATTCCGTGCGCCTTCAAGCAGCTCGTTGGGGTCGACCTCAGCGACGAGATGGTGCGCTTCGCCAGCGCGCACTGCACCCACCCCAATGTGCAGTTCCTGCAGATGAACATTGAGCGCGCGCAGCTGCCGGCGTGCCTGGAGCGCCGCTTCGACCACATCTTCTCCTTCTACGCCCTACACTGGATCCAGGAGCAGCGGTAAGCCCTCCGTTGTGTTGCGCACTTGCGCTCACTGCGCCCTTCTGCCGCCAGCCAAGCGTTCGACAACCTATTCAAAATGCTCAAGCCCGGCGGCGACGTGTTCCTCACGTTCCTCGCGTCCAACCCCATCTTCCACATCTACGAGAACCTCTCGGCCAACATGAAGTGGATGGAGTACATGAAGAATGCGCAGCGCTTCGTCAATCCGTATCAGCACTGCGCGCAGCCGGAAGTGGTCCTTCAGCGGCTGCTCAATGACGTTGGGTTTGTGGCGCGCGTCTGCAACGTGGTGGAGCGCAAGTACTTGTACAACGACATGGATGTCTTCCGCAGTGAGCAATCACAGGCGCTGGATGTTGGAACGAGAGCATTGCCACGTTTCCATTGCAGAGTCGGTCATTGCGGTGAACCCATTCCTGGGCAACATTCCCGACGATCTGCACAACGACTATCTCATGGACTTCATCGACGAGGTGCGCAATCTCAACTTCCTGGAGTCCAATGACAACAACAATGAGGAACGCGTGCGTGTGCCCTATAAGCTCTTGGTTGTCATTGCTACAAAGCCACTCAACTAATTCAAATTTGGCTCCTTCGAAGTCGATTATCTATAGGTTGAGTTTACATATCAAATGAGAATGTACAAATAGGACTTGAACAATGTTCTTCATAGTGGTTGTTGTAAATTGAGATTGACTCACGAAATACACCTATACCCCGGTACTTTTTTTTACACGTTTTCGATTTAACACGGTCTTTGTAATGTGCCTTTTCCCCAATTTACAGGGAAGTTCTCCCCCATTAAGACGGAAATTTTAGGGCGCATTTTCACACGGGGCTAAGAAAAGCAGAAAGTTATAATGACTAATTAAGGGTGTGGGATACCCTGGCAAAGAAAGATACCAAGGGCGAACCTACCTAGTCCATCACAGGTGGGCCTGAGCGGTTCGTGGCTTAAACACTTTTGCAATCAAACTGCCAACCTCAATAAAAGAAGGTAGAAGGCTTCCAAATGCGCCTTGGCGAGAGAGGGCACCGCCACATCTTGCCCTGAGCAAACTCTGATTAGCCTCAGCCGCTAACAACTTAGAATAGTAGGATTGTATATACGTCATTGCATCCTGAACAAAGTCCTTTACACGATCAGCATTACATCCGATGCTTTATGCCGTGGGTTTCTAGAAGAGGACTATGGCCAGTGTCAGAATTAAGATTGTGGATGCTGAGATCCTGAATCCGAGGTAACTATTGTCCTACGCTCTGAGCAAGATTCTGGAACTTGCCCACCATTTCATCTGGCTGGAGGAATAGACACAGCACCAGGGAGGAGGTACAATGGGCCCAATTGGAGGGGTCTAGGTTCTGCGTGTAGGCATTCTTGCCCTCCTAGCAAAAAGGATCTGGGAGCACGGCTACTTACCATCGTATTAAGGAATAGCAGAAAAGCCCCAATAGTGGTATTCTCATAGGATGTTGGCACATATCGGCAGCCACCGCGATGGCGACAATACCGTAATTTAGGGATACCGAGGACACCCTGGCAGCCTGGGGCAGAAGACTGGAACATCGCGATTTCCATCAAGCGCGGATATATACCAGTGATTTCTGCGCCTAGGCCAATTGATTATACCATTTTATTCAAGTTTATTTTTGGAATTTAATATCTTTGTTTACTATGAGGCTACTATGAGGCAACTGATCTCCTACCCCCTGAGCAAGGTCATAGACTTTGCTCGCCACATCACCTGCAAGAGGTGCAGGAGCTCTTCAAGGAAGCTGCACAAAGGGCCCAATGGCCAGGCCTAAGTGCGGCGGGTCTCCCGCGTGAGAAACCCGCACTCCATTACAAAAGAGAGGGTGTGGGAGCATGGCTACTCGCCGTGGTAGGGCCGTCGGCTGCCGAAATGGCGACAACCATATTAAAGAAAAGCAGGAAAGCCCTTGTAGTGGTGATCCCAGAGAGTACTGGGCCCAATTGAAGGGGTCTAGGTCCTTCGTCTAGGCATTCTTGCCCTCCTAGTAAAAAGGGTCTGGGAGCACGGCTACTTACCATCGTAGGGTCGTCGGCTGCCGAAATGTCGGCAATGGTATTAAGGAATAACAGAAAAACCCCTATAGTGGTATTCCCAGAGGATGTTGGTACATATCGGCACCGCCGCTATGGCGACATTACCGCAATTAAGGGATACCGAGGACACCCTGATGGCCTGAGGCAGAAGACTGGAAGATCCGGATTTCCATTAAGTGCGGATATATACCAATGATTGCTGCGCCCAGGCCAATTGAATATACCATTTTATTCAAGTTTTTTTTGGAATTACATATTTTTGTTTAATTACATGTTGCAATAAAAGAGTAAATTAAGCACATTTTGCTGTTTTTTTCGATTTATACGGATTTACGTAGAGAATTTTCCGATTTTGATTTACACGGTTTTCTGAGGAACCGATCTACCGTGTAAATCGGGGGATAGGAGTAATTTGTTGATTGTAAATTCAAAAGCTCAGCGAATCGATGAGATTTTGTTTTAACCGCTTCGTATGCTCATCTTTCTCATCAATTGGAATGCCAAGAAAGTCCAAATAGTTTTCCCGCAACAATAGCTTCTTCAATCTTCCGTGTCCGGTCAAATTGGTCAAGATTTGCAGAGAAAACTTTTGCGTCGTAGGCCGATGCTTGGCCTTGGTAAATTTCAGCAATCGATCAATGAGTTTCGGCAATTTCGCTGCTTTCACGAGCGATTCCTGCGTTTGGGTCGCAAATAGAAGAGCTCCAGCGGCATTCTCGTGGATTTCTGGAATATCCGATAGGAGGAAATGATACAATCGCTTCAAAATATGCGTCTTCAGCGCCATTTCTCTGCCTTCGGAAGTCTGCAAGATGGCGGCCAAGCATTTCAGCGCAATTCCGATAACTTTCGGATTAACTTGCTTCTCCAAGATGTTTAAGAGCAAGCAGAACATATTACAGTTCATGGCAACACACTTGCCGCTGCCGTACATCAATTGGAGCAAAGTCTGCAGTAAATTGACTTGCACTTCGTCATCTTCGATGTCGAAAGTTGCTCGGAGCTGCTCCACGATGGTCGCGATGAAGCCATCAGCTATAAGAGCATCAGCAACTGCAACGAATATGCGATGATAAAGCAGCTAACGATTGTCGCACCGCATTTACTCATCCATGTCATTGATAACGAATCCAAGAGCTTGCTGACTTGAAGCCGAACCGCGAATTCTCCGTCTCGTAGGCATTGTTTTACATTTGATAATAAATGATGATTTTTAACGATTGCCAGCTTGCCTTCGTACAAATTCGCAGTGCCTGTTAATGCGCTGAAGCAGCGTTCCCGGATCGCGGCATCTTCATGGAGGATGAGGGAAGTTGCGCGAGCTGCGAAATGCAATTTAATGATTTCGAACGCCCGTTCAGGGTCGTGCACCAGGTCGGAGATGCTTGTGATTGCCTGCTTTACTTTGCAAATGTTGTTCGAATTAAGCTCCGATAACTGAAATTGCAATCAAGTTATAATGAAAACGCATTCGAGTGATTCCACTGGAACATGAACCAGTCTAGGTATTGCATGGCGACCAAATGCAATTGGTCTTCGGGTTACATCGCAATTGGGAATGGGAATGCAAGGCTGTTCTGAGGTGACCCGATTAAAAGCAGGCATTGCATCAAACACATCGAGGGCAGGTTTGCCCATCGCTTTGGTCACGCATCGGTTGATTACGCGGGCATTCACCATCGGTTCCAATTGTAAATATGAATTTTTATGAACAGGATACATATTGGATGCGGAAAATTAAAGACATAAATTGATTGATTGATAAATAGAGAGGATGTTCCACTGACAGGGATTCAATCGGACAACTTTGTTTTTGATCCATTTATTTGATAACATTTCCCTGACATTTGCGAAATTGTTCCGCAAAGCTGTTCTTTTTCTTTTATCTTGTGTTTATTACGAAAACAAACATTTGCCAATTGATTTCTTTCTGATCAGTGTGGATTTGAATAATAAATGAGCACTTTTCCCTTATTTAGCAGATTTAACAAGATTTCTAAATGCTATCGAACAAAGGTGAATCTGAACTAGAAACATAGGAAAAAAAAGCAGCAACTACTACAACTGTAGGGCGACAACGAGACCACAATGTATATATTGGACCAAGTACAAGACGATCTAAGATACGGGAGAATAAAGATCTGTAAGGAAAAGATGGAGGACAGGATCGAGTGGGAAATCATAAAAAAATTAAACAAACGAATGCCAGTTGACTCCTCGCAACCAATAGGATGTACAGAGTTTCCACAAAGCGGCTTAACCTAATAGGGCAGTTTGTCAAAGCGGTTTCAAGCAAATATTTGTATTCTTCAAGTTTGGCTCTGGAATAGCCAATGAAGAGCCAATACTGCAAAGAATTACTCGAAATATTCATTGACAGCCATCAACGATACTTGCTGCATCAACTTTCCAATTAAAATCAACGGTGTTTTGTGCCAATATATTATTTTGTTATCATTGATACTCGCTGCAAGTCCGCATGACGTCATATAAGAATCTCACGAATTAATGTTTCTATATGACACGGGAGGTCTCGATTGAGTTACATGGCAACATGGAGGTCGTTTTAGAACTCTCAATTTAGGTTACATCATGATACTGCAGCCTCAGGGAGGTGGTTTTAGAACTCTCATATCCTTTCTACTAGGTCGTAGAATGGACCCAAATAGTAGGGCTTAAGTGTCGCAACAAAGTTAACGGCAGGAATTCCCAGTGCTTGTCTGTCCACGTTTTGGAAAATTCCCCCGATGGGAAAAAGGAAACAGCGAATAGCGAGATTCTACTACACCAGTGTTTCCCAAACTATTTTGGCCTGTAGACCCCCTACGGACATTTTTTCTTTCCATAGACCCCCTAACCTAACCCCTTTTTTTGGACTTCCTTCCCAATAATAAATTTAAACTTGCGTTTCTGGGTGAACGGAACAATGACTTCATATACCCCTTAATGTCTTATTGGATGCGTACTTGTAGATAGTGCTGGCTGACAAACCCTGGGAATACCCATCTTTGAATGACGGTACCCAGGGTATTCTGTCATTGGCTTTATTCTTAGGTAGACCTCTATTCACATCTCGTAGACCCCCAATTTCTTGTTTCGTTATCGTAGACCCCCTGAAAGTCAAAATCGACCCCCCAGGGTCTATATAGACCACTTTGGGAATCACTGTACTACACTAATGCATTGCTTTATGCAACATTACCTAAAGAGTTTGCAACAATTTCCGTTTTCTCAATCACATTTTGAATGAATGGACGTTCGCTTGGATTCGGATTCAACATAAACATGATGAGATCATGCACTTCATCTGGGTACAGATTATCGTTGGGAAAGGGGACGTTTGACAAAACAGCCAGAGCGATAGAGCCGCCTCTCATATAAACCATATCGAACGGAGAAAAGTAATAGCAGAGCGCATATAGAATACATCCTAAACTCCAAATATCTGTACGCTCATCGATCACACTCTGGCCTTCATTATATATAACGTTGAATAGTTCCGGTGGCCGATACGGCAATGAGGAATATTCAGCAGCGTGTTCCATCAATTTCCGCGCATCTTGAGATCCGCGAATTTGAACTCGAGCTATATCCATCGAACCTAGATCAATTAGAACCGGTGTAAAGTCGTTGGTAAAACAAACATTCGCTGTTTTCAAGTCTCTATGCGCAATTGCATCCGGTTTCAATTCGTGGATGTACTTGACTGCTTCACAGATGCCTTGAAAAATGCGAAATATCTCAATGCCATCCAAATGCGACTGTTCCTTCGATCGCATCATGAGGTAATCGTGGAGGGTTCCTCGTGGATAGTACGGCAGAAGTAGTAGGGCCTCGGATGTTAAATTAACTACAATATCAGCGGATCCTAAAATATTGCTCATGGTTAGCTTAAAAGGAAATGCGGCAACATGGTAAACATGTACCTATTAAGGATGAATCAACCAGCGTCATTATGTTAGGATGTCTGAGTTCTGTAAGGAATCCGATTTCACGTTCGACGCGTTTCTGGTCTTCTATACTGTGGCACGTTGCGCGTTTTAGGGCGTATTTCTGTTTGCTGCGTTTAGCCTCAACCAAGTCAACCGTGCTAAACCCACTGGAATAGAAGAATAATTTCATCTCCTTGATCCAATTGCAAAAAGGCAAACAAATATAGCTTACCCTTCACCAAGTCTTTCGATTACACGATATTTGTTCCCATTGAGGTCTATCGTCTCCCTTATGCAACAATTACCCATTTTCAGAATCATTGTCAATCCTAATGCGTTCATCATGGACCAAATAATGGTTCTAAAGGATCTTTATTCTTACTGGAATGATATATTTCCCCATTAACTAAAACATAACCTGAACGATTGATATCTCAAATTATTTGAACATATTTGCAAATATATATATATATATTTATAGACATTGAGGGCAAATGTACAAATGCACGATAGTAACCCGTTGATAGGAAACCCATGTATGGGGCGGGCCCCTAGCAAGGCAATGCTATGCTCGGCCGTCCCACTAAACCTCGGCCTTATGCTATGGCTGTTCTCTGGCTATATGCTAAACTAGCTGCTAAGTATTACGCGGTAGAGCGTGGGGGGTGCGGGCCGCACTGGGCGGTGCATTTCGAGGGCGACAAAATGTTGATAATGGGTGATAGAGTTTATGGGTGGAACGTGCCAGAACCCGTACCTCTAGACCAGTTAGTCCCAAAGTAGTCGATATCGAACCCTAGGGGTCGATTTTGACTTGCAGAGGGTCGACGACATCGAAACAAGAAATTGGGGGCCTACGTAAGAATAATGCCAATAATAGTTCGTTGGTGGAACGTGCCAAATAATCCCGTAATCGTAGACAGTGCTGGTGGACAAGCATGGGGAATACCCAGGGTCCAGTTACTCGAATGTGGGTATTCCGCGTGCTTATCCGCAGCATACGAGTACACCTATCCCCCGATTTACACGGTACTTGTTTTACACGTTTTCGCTTTTACACGGTTTTCCAAATAAGTTTT